>CATIWQ010147480.1:0-26575 GCA_949673415.1 Euphorbia schlechtendalii | reverse complement strand
CCTGTTCAATGTGTTCCGAAAAAGGGAGGTATTACTGTAGTTCAAAATGAAAAGGGTAACTTAGTTCCTACTAGGACAACAACTGGATGGAGAGTTTGCATAGATTAAAGAAAATTAAATGCAGCCACAAGGAAAGACCATTTCCCTTTACCATTTATAGATCAAATGTTAGAAAGGATATCAGGTAATGCATTTTACTATTTTCTTGATGGATTCTCTGGATACTTTCAAATTCATATTAAGTCAGATGACCAAGACAAAATCACTTTTACATGTCCATGTGGTACATTCGCTTATAGAAGAATGCCTTTTGGGTTGTGCAATGCTCCAGCTAATTTTCAAAGGTGTGTTTTGACTATTTTTAGTAAGTATGTGGAGTGGAGGATATTATGGAAGTTTTCATGGATGATTTCTTTGTGTATGGAGATTCTTTTGAAAAATGTCTAGAAAATTTGGATAAAGTACTTGCTAGATGTGAGGAAACTAATTTGGTATTGAATTGGGAAAAATGTCATTTTATGGTAAATGAAGGAATAGTTTTAGGTCATAAGATAGATGAAAAGGGAATTCATGTAGATATAGCAAAAATCGAGATCATTGAGAAATTACCTCCTCCCATAAATTTTAAGGGAATAAGATCATTTCTAGGCCATGCTAGATTTTACAGAAGGTTTATTAAGGATTTTTCGGTTATAGCTAAACCTTTAACTAAATTATTAGTTAAAGATGTGAAGTTTGATTTCTCTGATGGCTGTTTAAAAGCCATCAACCTTAAAACAAGCATTAGTTTCGACACCATAATTGTTAAACGAAATTGGTCTCTACCATTTCAATTGATGTGTGATGCTAGTGATGTTGCTGTTGATTAGGTCAAAGGTATGAAAAGAATTTTCATGCAATTTATTATGCGAGTCACACTTTATCTTCTGCACAATTCAATTACACTACCATTGAAAAAGAGATGTTAGTAGTCGTATATGCATGTGACAAATTTAGATCATATTTGATTGGATCTAAAATAATAGTTTATACAGATCATGCTGCTTTGAGATATTTGTTTGTTAAAAAATATGCCAAACCTAGATTAATTAGGTGGATCCTTCTGTTACAAGAATTTGACTTAGAAATAAGGGACAAAAGGGAAGTGAGAATATAGTAGTTGATCACTTATCTCGTTTAGACGATGATAGGATACCTATATGTGAAACTGGTGATATTAATGAACTCTTCCCAGATGAAAATCTTATGTCTGTTAAACATACTGTTAGTCCATGGTATGCCGACTTTGCAAATTACTTGGTTACACATACTTTACCCTCTGACTTAGATTCTAATGGTAAGAATAAATTTCTTAAGGATATTAGATCATTTATGTGGGATGACCCTTATTTATTTAAGGTATGTGCTGATGGTATTATTTGAAGATGTATAGATAATACTAACTTCTCTTCAATTTTAAGTCATTACCATGATAGCATATAAGGAGGACATTTAGGTTCAGCAAAGACTGTTGCTAAAGTTTTAGAGAGTGGGTTTTATTGGCCAACATTGTTCAAGGATGCTAGAGATTTTGTTCAGAATTGTGATAATTGTTAGAGAAAAGGAAATATAAGCCTAAGAGATGAGATGCCATTGAAAAACATCTTAAAAGTGGAGCTTTTTGATGTTTGGGGTATAGATTTCATGGGACCATTTCCAACCTATAATGGTAATAATTACATTCTGGTTGCAGTTGATTATGTTTCAAAATGGGTTGAAGCTAGTGCATATAGTAAGAATGATGCTAAAGTAATTGCTAAGTTTCTTAAGCAATTATTTAGTTGATTTAGAGTTCCCAGGACCATAATTAGCGATGGAGGTTCACATTTCATCAATAAGACTTTTGAAAGCTTGATGCATAAGTATGGAGTACATCATAAGGTTGCTACCCCATATCACCCTCAGACTAGTGGTCAAGTAGAAATTTCTAATCGAGAAATTAAGTGGATTCTCGAAAAGACCATCTCGAATTCTAGGAAGGATTGGTCTACTAAGTTAAATGATACATTATGGGCTTACAGAACAACTTTTAAGACACCTATTGGTATGACACCCTACAAGTTGGTTTACGGAAAGGCTTGTCATTTACCGGTAGAATTAGAGCATAAGGCTTTATGGGCTTTGAAGAATTTAAATATGGATTTACACAAGGCCGGTGAAAGAAGAAAGTTGGATTTAAATGCATTGGAAGAACAAGGTTTGTCATCATATGAAAATGCAAAGATCTATAAAGAGAAGACAAAAAGATGGCACGATGCAAAACTACGAGAAAAGCAATTTAAAATTTGAGATAAAGTTCTTTTATATAATTCTAGACTTCGCTTGTTCCCTGGAAAAATCAAATCTCGTTGGAAGGGACCTTATGAAGTCATTCAGGTATTCGACAATGGAGCATTGTAATTGAAAGCCGAAAATGGCGAAATATTTCAAGCTAATGGCCAACAATGCAAACCTTATCTCGAAAATAAATTTGAACAACAAGACGTTGATGTTCATTTACTATCTTCACCATAAATCATTCAAAGAATGAAAATAGTAAATATTTATTATTTATATTTAACATGTTTGTTTTTCTAAGTTTTTCTTGAACTAAGTCTAAAAATTGAAAAAAATAAAAGAATAGAAGAAGTTCGCGACCGTGACTATAGCTCACGCTCGTGAAATTATTCAGTAAAACCTTCTATTGTTGTTGTGTAGAAAGTCATGATCGCGACATGCCTTAACGATCGTGACACGGGAAAACTGTAACCGTTATAGATCACGATTAACATGCGACCGATGGCTGAAAATACCATTAACGGCTAGTTTGAAGGAAAAATGGCTATATTGACTATTTTATCCAATTAATGACATATTAGAACTCTGTATAAAGGTCTAGATTTAACCCATAACTACCACAACCTTCTACAAAGCTTTCTAAAGTTCTGATTCTTTCATCTCTATTCTTCTACATTCCAATCCTTTTTCAACCTTTACTTCAAAAACAAACATGCCTCATTTTAAGGTAGCCACCAATAGAATAGAAATCCCAAACTATCAATAAGAATATGGTTATCCTTTTCCCATTCGTTCACGTGAGGAGGGGAAAAGATTCCAAGTTTTGAAAAAATTAGAAATCACTAGTATGATCTTTCTTGATATGATTTTCTTGGAGACTTTATGACTCCATGAGCAAATGGGGATGTATATCTCTGATTTGGGTTTAAGCATGTTTGTGGGGTTGCGATTTCCACAAAATCGTGAGTGGATTTTGGAATGTCTAGTGACTTTCGATTTTGAAGACAAAAAGAAGAGGGCAATTCAATTTCGCAACAAAGGTAGACATTATACCATCACAAGAGAGATGATGAGTACTTGGTTCGGGTTTGAAGTCGAAAATTCATCAAGCATGATAGAAATTTTTCAAGCAAATCGAGTTTGGGCAGAAATAACATGTCAAAGAGTTTTCGATCCTGAAATTTCTCCAAATAAACTTATTAAGGATGAGTGTATTCTTCAACTCGATAAATACCTTGCCACTTTGGTATTTTGTCAAGTAGAGAACACCAATGTCCAAAAGAGAGATTTGTTTATTCTTTGTTGCGCAATGAATAAGTAAAAAGTTGAGTTTGTGGATATAATTTGGGACATGATGAAGAAGAATTCAACGAGCATGAGGAACAAGATTGGGGAGACCGAAATTATCATTGCCATTATAATAGGTGCATGAAATGAACTCCCCTATGTTCAACAACTGGATGAGTACTTTCCATTTATGGATGGGAGTTACTTGAAGAATGCCAGACTTCTTTAAGAGAACGATGGTGTCTATTCTTTCTACTCAAACTCCAACCGCACCAAGAAACTAATATCACCTCATGAAGGTTCTTCTGTTGGCCCATCTGATCCAACTGCTAGACCTAATCCTAGCAAGGTTTCGATGATTGAAGAAGAAGATAAAGATGAAGAAGGCGAAGCTCCAGAAGATTGGAAGGTGAGTATGCAGCAAAAATTGGACAATTACCAAGCAGAACTTGGGGTAATGAAAAAAAACATGAAGATTCTAAAGAAGAGTAATAAATCGATGCTTCGAAAATTACTATCTTTCTTTAGAAAACAAAATTATCAATTTACTCCTAGTCCCCTGGATTCTCCTTCTCAATAAAAATGGGTTTACTCTTTTTTTTTATGTTTCTTTTTCAAATTTTTAGACTAGTTAGTTATTTTTTTCATATTTAGTAAAATATCTCACAATGAGGACATTGTGTTCTTTAGTGTGGGGGGGCATTTGTAAAAAATCCCTAAAATCCAAAAAAATCAAATAAATTAAAAAAGTTGAAGAATATGAAAATTTTCTTGATTTTGTGTTATTTATAACTTATCCATACCTATGCTAAATAACGTATGTTTTAAGGTTATTATGAGTGTTAGGTATTACAAGTTTGATGTTAGTGCAAATTTCGAACAAAATTTTTGTTTCGAGTTTGAGTGCATGTTGAGAGTGTGAGCGCTTTTGGCACAATATTTGGCATTTGGCAAAGATGAGTAATGAGTAACATTCAAAGCAACATTCCATGTAAGTTTCAATATAATTTCAATGCAACATGAATTAGTATAAGTTATAGAGTTTTAGTTTAAAGCTACAGATAAGTTAGTAGTGGTGTTCTTATTATGAGTTTTATATGCTATTCTTGAATACATCCTATAAGTATTCAGTGTGTTTAAAGTGTTGGGAAACTATAGCCATAATACTTTGAAAGTGTTCAATAAAGGATGAGGGTATTGAGAGAAAAATTAAAAGAAAGAGAGGATAACCAATGAATTATACAAAAGGTGAGGAACGGTATGGAGCGGAAACTGCAACCATTCAATGAGTGAAAAAAAAAGTAGCATAGAATGAAAAATAGGTGCAAAGTACATTAAAAAATATAAGCTTAAAAGAAAAAAATGAGAGAAATTGGTATGGAGAATAAAATGCAACCATTAAAAAAAGGGGAGAGTGGTATGGAGCATAAAATGAAACCACTAAGAGTGTTTAGCATCCTAGGTTACCCAAAAATGCATTGAGATCAATCTTTTCAAAGCATGCTCCTTTTGTCCTTTATACTTTATACTAGAGAGAAGGAAATATTCGAGTAAGCGTATAAAGCTTATATGAAGGCGCAATTCGGTTTTCCTCCATTAAGACCAAAGGTATGCAACTAAACTATATAAATTGCACATTACTAATTTGTGGGAAATTTTGAACTTTTACTTGAACTTTATGCAACGTTGGAATGTGGAACTCACAATGATAGTCTTTCGCCAAATGAGGTACAAACTTGAATTACTAATTTATACACTTCTATTGTGTTTACCTTGAGGATAAGGCAAAAGTTAAGTGTGGGGGTGTGATAAGTGTATAATTACACTTATTATCATGATATTTTTACTTATAAAATGGTATGGTTTAAAGTCAAGTTATACTTCATATAAAAGATTTCACATGGTATGTAGTTATTTTTGATGCAAGTGCAAAAACTAGGTGAATCTTGGGAGTAAAATGATCAAAGATGGAATTCTATGTAAAAAGAGTGGAAAAGGTGCAAAAAGATGCGTGGAAGACAAGGAATTGGCTTAGGATCGAAGTTGTCAAAGATCGGCAAAGTTGCAAAGAAAAATCATGAAGAAAAGCACATTTCATGATCGTGACACCCACTCGCGGTCACGACTTGTCATTCTTCACAAACAGAAAGTTCCCAACTATTATTCACGATCGTGGCATGTATATTGCGCTCGTGACCTGTGACGGTTATGGAAAACTATTCTCAACTTCCAATCACCGGATAAAAATGATCAACCGACACCAACTGTCAAATGAAAAGATACCTTTTGGAAGCAATCCAATCACTAAAAAGTGCATATCCATTGAAGATGATGATGAAACTTTACATCCAATCGCATTGAAGTGATGCAACCCTTCACCAATTGCCACGACTCTTCGTTTGGACAGATGCAACCCTTCGCACTCTATAAATAGAGTCCCAAACCAACCAATTTCGTGGCATATAAGTGGGAAATGAATAGTAGCAATGAATAAAGTGTATAGATAGTAAACTATATAGATTTTGCTAGGTTCAAAGTGTTAGTGAGAAAAATGTATACGTGATTTGATTCTTATTTTGATCACTAGATTTCTCCACATATTCAAGCGATTGTTGTATGAGTGTACTTGCAAAGCACTTATCAATAAAAGTTTCTGTTCCTCAACATTCATTTATTCAATATTCATAAAGAAGAGCATCCTAGCAGAGATTCTATACGAGTTAAGAACAAATTCAAAGTAGACGCAGGAATTGCAAGAATTGACGACTCCCATTAAAGAGTGGATACGGTTTGATCATCTTTAGCTTTCACTTGCATACCTTACAACTTTACTCTATTTTCTACTTATGCTTTCTATTTCAAAGTTTATGACATGTATATGTGTCATAAAGAGTATTTCGTTTTGTGTTATTTATATTAATGAAGTTATATGCTTTTGAGTTGATTTTGAGAGTCATTTCGAGGTAAACAAGATTGTGTATAATCACTGGATCTGTGATTATAACGCTGTTTAGTGAGCCAACATTTTTAGAGTGGTAACTTGCTAAATATGGCTATGTGAGAGCAACTCGTACAAAGCATAGTATTATTTTTATCCAGGTTCTTATAAGTGTCATAATTCGTTTACCCTAAATTTAGAAAAGTCATTTCATGTGTTGCTCTGAGGTGAATTATAGGTTATTTGGGCGTCTAGAACCGAGTTTGTTGAAGTTATCTGGTGTTTAAAACAACTTTGATTACTTTGCATATTTACACTACTATTCTTGTTCTTAGGGAATATCTATATGATTTACGTTTAATCTGTTCATGCATCTGTTCACCATTCAAAACCCTTAACCTTAAAATCATTATATTTTCTTTCGGCCCGTAACTCTAGTTGGTCCTTATAACCGAATTCCTTCCCTGTGGGATCGATATCTTTTAAAACTACATTGTAACTGTATACTTGTAGTTATCATCATTTTTCTATTTGATAAGTGGTACTTACAACACCTGTTCATATTACGAACTTTTATATTATTAGTAGAAAAGTGGCGAACAGGTCTCACCCTAGTCAAGGTATCATAAGATGGATATGATTATGAAAATAATAATTCCGGGCTATTAGGAATTATTAACTCTAAGGGAACATGCTTGGGACTGGTATATCATAATCATTCCATTATGCCATGATTCCACATAGCATGCAAAACAAATGAGGTCCATTTTTATGTTCTTACACTTATGTCTATAAGTTTTAATTTAACACCTTAAACCACGTTTGTAAAACCATATGCGGAATCAAATTCCTATACTAGAAATTGACTAAGTCATAAAATTCATTTCGGTACTTTTGAATCTAATACGATGGAGATTTCCAGGTAGGAGAGGCCCCCTCATAGTAAATGAGAAACCAAGTCCGATCCTTGCCAAAATAATCAAGGGCACTTCGATCCATTGTACCATAGACAACTATGATTTAAAGATTTCATTCTTTAACTTAGTGAAGTATTTGATTACCCTCAATTAAAGCATTTACACATGTGGTAAAACATTGCTAATTTACATGATAATCACCTAGACAAAGTTTGAGAAAAACCTTAATCTAGTTATCACATCATTTTCTATAGTAAGAATTGAAAGCTAAGTCATGCATTTAATACTTTAATCAATTCATAGAAAATATCATTTTAACATATTATAATCAATCATTCATAGCATAAGGTAGGCTCTAATACCACTGCTAGTTAATCAAGACAATAATTGAACACGTAACGTTGCAATGTGAAATTTCAAAACATAAAATTAACCTAAAGGATCTTCTAAGCATGCCATGATTGATATAATCTAAGTTAAAACGTTCCATAGATACTAATAGGTTCATAAAACTTATAAAAGAAACCTAGTATCTAAGTTTAGAACATTACCAGTTGATGCGTGCTTCTCTTTCCTTTTGGATGCCGCGTTCCCTTAGAGTAATTTAGCAGAACTTCATTAGCACAAGCATCCAAACTAGGATAGCCTCTTTCATTGATCCACATGGATATTCACCGACCAAAACCTCGTTAAGGTAGAACCCGTTAGTAGACAACAACTATTAGACCGCTCGAAGACCAACCCAAAAATATAAACTGAGAAGGCTCACTTCAAATAGAAAGAGCCTTCTAAAGAACTATTTGTTATTTGGAGAAACTCGTGAAGGATCTTGCACAACGCACGAAGAAAGAGATGTCAAACTCAGAGAAAAAAGCTGAGCTAAATTGTATAAAATAAAGATAATAGGAGGCCTATATATAGGGAAAAAGGGGAGTGTTTGACTCCCCCTAAAACTCAATGTGGGATGGGAATATTCCCATACCACAAGCGGGTTAGCCCTGCATCACTTGGACCCACAGGCTAACCTACGGCTCCCTTTCACAGGGGAAGCACTAGAGGTCTTACCTTATACCGGAAGCATGGGCTTGCGAGCCTTCCTATAATCCCATGCTTGCGGGTTTGCGCACAGCACAAGCAGGCTTGCACGGTAGCCGCTTAGGCCTCACTTCGAACATCCCTTGTTTGTTTGGGGCCCACTCTCAATGGGAAAAATTCCCTTGCTCTACTCCGTGTAATTTTCCTTATTTTTTCTTTATTCACTATACTTATTAATTTGATCAAATAAATTAATAATTCTTCTAACAAATTTGATAAACAAATAATCTCGGCATAGACCTTGTCTATAAGTTCTTTACTTAGTCTAGTAAAGACCCAAAGTGTGTGACCTCATAGGATCCCGAAGTATAGAGCCGCTAGAGGTTAACCTAAACTTAGCTTCTCATCTGAGAACCTTAAGGATCAAATATCCAGACTGATATGGAACCCGATAGCTCTAGACGATCAAATGGGCTTTCTAGCAAAGGTGTATGATCCCCTAATACTTAGAACGTCACATGCCTATGACTTGATCCGGTTTTGCAGTAGTAACCAATATAATACAATCCTACCATCAGGTTAAGTACCATCCAATTTATTGAGCTTGGATTAAGTGTCAGCTCATGTAATAGCCGTAACTATCCTGGAATTAGACTTGTTCACGAACAACACCACTCGCCATTATGTATCAAGAGTGAATAGAAACTTGTTCTATCAATCTTATACTCTGATCAGAGGTTTATGAGTGTGTCACTTAAATAAGAGGCCCTAAGGTACATCTCCCATTATATCACTATATAAAGAGTGATGGATCCCATCTTGACTACTCGGCTTACCAACATGTGACCATCACTATACTCGTAATAACCCATATCATCTTGATTGCTAGTGTATTAATAATTATGACCCAAAGTATAACAACTTCTACATAAGGTAACTAGTAACTTAGACCCGAGGATACTTGCTCTGCGACTACAATAAGACATGACACCAACACATGGTTATAGTTATTTCCATGTGTTTGTCTTATTACGATCTCCAATGATTACCTGAATACATTCTTGTGTTAACTCAAGGTAAAACCTTCAGCTCAAGAGATCGACTGCATGGATCTAGTCCAAGGAGTAAGCCTACACATTCTAGTCTGTCCGTTCCATTGATGTCCAGTCTTAGTGAAACTATGACCAGGGATATTTAGATTATTCATAGTAACATGTATGTGCAGTTCTAACACCACATAGCTCCCATTATGCCCTCGCACTTTTACGCTATGAAGTAGTCATGGACTTTGACTTATCAATGCACATATATATAGTACTATATGATACCAGCAAGATACATAAACAAAATAAAAAAAAATTAAGCAACATTGATGCCTCAGTTATTATTAATAATAATTTGAAACTATTTGTACATTATAACTAATTAAGACATATAACCCTACTTTCCTCTAAGGCATATATCATGTCTATTACAAACACCATATGAAATGTGGTAGGGTAAGAAACCAGCTCCTTTTCACTTGAGAGTTTGGGGATGTCTTGCTTATTCAAAGAGGACAAGTTCATATAAGCTGGGAGCTAAGTCTAATAGGTGTCTGCTTGTAGGTTAGCCTAAGGAGATTATGGGTTATACCTTTTATGATCCCAAGGAATAAAAGCTACTTGTTTCTAGAAATGCTTAGTTCCTAGAGAAGGAGCATATGCTTGTGAAAGCTAGAGGGAGAAATCTTTAGTTAGGCACTCAAGAAGATGAAATAGACAATCAACTAACTGTTCCTACACTTGTTACACAAGAAAGTGTATACATGGAACAACCTATTATAACACTAAAATTGCGTAGGTCAGGTTGGGCTCTAATCGCTCCCGAGTGATACGATTTTTTCATCATTGATGATAAATATATCTTCCTTATGGAAGATGATGAGCCCAAGACTTACAAGGAAGAAATGTAAGGCTCAGAGTTTGACAAATGGTTAACAACCATGAAGTTAGAGATGGATTCCATGTACGAAAAACCAAGTTTGGATCTTGGTTGATGCTCCAAGTGGGATTAAGCCCATATGATACAAGTGGGTTTTCAAGAAAAAAATGGACATGGACGGTAATATAATTACCTATAAAGCAAGGCTAGTTGCAAAATGATGCAGTAAAAAAGAAGGCATTATAATGAAACCTTTTCACCAATAGCCATGTTGAAGTCTATCAGAATACTCCTTGCCATCACTACTCATAACGATTATGAGATCTGGCACATGGATGTGAAAACAACATTCCTTAATGGGAACTTGGATAGGGATGTATATATGGTAAAACCCAAAGGTTTCACATCTTAGGATAGCTCGATGGTATGTAAGTTGCAAAGGTCCACTTACGGACTTAAGCAAGCATTAAGGAGTTGGAATATTAGGATCGATGAGACAATCTAAGAAATTGTTTTTGCGTCAAAAGCTAACGAGCCCTGTGTATATAAGAAGGCTAGTGGGAGTGTGATAATTTTCCTTGTATTACATTGGAGACCACTATATGACTAACACTCGGAAATAACAATATCCATGTGTTAGTGTCTTATTGCAATAACAGTATTAGTATCCTCAGACCTGAGATACTTACCTTATGTATCTCTCTAGTATCATACATATGTGGTATTATATATATGCACATTGATAAGACAAAGTTTGTGACTACTTCATAGCGTAGAAGTGCAAGGATATAGTGGAAGCTATGTGGTGTGAGAACTACACATACGTGTTACTATGAATAGTCTAAATATCCCTAGTCATAGTTTCATTGAGATTGGACATCAATGAAGTGAACAGGTTAGCATGTGTAGGCTTACTCCTTAGCATCCGATATCACGAGTACCTTGAGTTAACACATTAATGTATTTGGGTAATACATTGGAGACCGCTATAAGATAGATACTTGGAAATAACTATATCCATATGTTGGTGTCTTATTGCAATAGTATTAGTATGAGTATCCTCAGACCTAAGATACTGGTTACCTTGTCTAGCAGTTACTATACTTTGGGTCATTCTTATTCATACCCTGGCGATCAGGATGACACGGGTATAGTGACGATCACTTGTTAGTAAGCTAAGTAGTCAAGATGGGATCCATCGCTCCTAATATAGTAATATATTGGGAGATGTACCTTAAGGCCTATTGTTGAAGATACATATTCATAAACCTATGATCAAAGTATAAGATTGATAGAACGGGTTTATTGTCAAACTTGATACATTTTGGTGAGTGGTATTCTTCGTGAACTAGTCTAATTCCAAGATAGCTATGGCTATTACATGAACTGAAACTTAATCTGACCTCAATAAACTAGATGGTATTTAACCTAATTAAAGGAGTAGATTGTATTGGTTACTATTACAGAACCGGATCAAGTCACAAGTATGTGAGGTTTTCTAGTATCGGGGGATCATACACCTTTTCTAGAAAGCCCATTTGATCGTCTGGAGTTATCAGGTTCCATATCTTCCTGGAAAACTGACCTTAAAGGTTCCAAGATGGGAAGCCAAGTTTAGGTTAACCTTTAGCGGCTTAATATTACAAGATCCTATGAGCTCACGCACTTTGGGTATTTACCGAACTAAGTAAAGAACTCCTAGACTGGGTCTATTCCTAGAATATTAACGACATCGAAATTGTTAGATAAATTATTAATTTGTTTGACCAAATACTAATGAAACTAATTAAAGGAGAATTTTGGAAAAAATGCATGGAGCGGAGCAAAGGATTTTCCTGTTACAAGTGGGCCCCATGAACACCGAGCTTAAATCCACTAGTGTTCATTCCTTACTTAGGTGGTGTAGCCTTTACAACAGCTAGAAACTTTTTTACAAAAAGTACCTTTCTTTCTAACTACCACTCAACTCAATTTGGGTACCCTTCCCAAATTGACACTCATATTTGAATAAAATTTTTCGAACTGGATTCAACTTATAAACAATTGAATCCTTACAATGTGAAATCTAAGATTGATTCTCTCTATTACAAACAAATTGATAGTGGTTGTTTACTAATTGCATGAATTTGGAATTTCTTAAAGATGGGAGTATTTGCGTAGAGTTTTAGCTCTTAAAGAAATTCTAGGTGATTCAATAATTTTGAAAGTTTACTTCAATCTTCTATTTATACTTGAAGCTTTGTGAAGTAGCCATTGTAAACTTTTCATCCTTGCAGTTCTTCAATTTCTCTTCTCTTCATATCTTTTGAATCTTCCTGTTAAAGACATATTCCGGGATGTTTAGAGATAGAAATTTGAACATTGAGGCGTGATAAAATTTCATTCACAAAATTTCATTTATCATCAAGCAAATCATTCTGGTAGAGAGGTGCGAGAAATGCAACATGGAATCTTGAGTTTGGTTGACATTGCTGGCGCTTGCAGAGGCGCGCAGGGACACTGAGAAATTGCACATATTAGAGAATTTCTTTTGCCTTGGACTTTAGGAATCTCCAATATTATGTACTGACACCTTTTATCTTGTGAGGACCACTAGAAATCTTCTTTAATTTTAGCGCTTTTTAACCTAAAAAGCATTAAAAGAATATTCAGTTTCTCATACAAAATGTTAGCATCACAAGTGTCATTTATTTCTCTAAGTGTCAAACAATTCAGCTTTTAATTAATAAAAGCTAAATCAACATAGTTGAGTTGATATCCTTCTAAACTATGTAGCACTCAGCACAGACTTAGCTTTTCTTACTCTGACCCGTAACTTAATTAATTACTCAGCAAACTGAGTTGTTTTTCCTTAAACACACTCATGTCAGCTTCATTAATTAAGATTATACTTAGTACTTACTTAATTTCACTATCCTAGACAGTTTGTAAATTCCAAAATGTTTAAGTATTGTAGTACTATTAACTTGGGTTCTACAATGACCACTCCTATTGTGAGCACGAGATTCTTAATCCCTGTTGCGAAGCGATGAGAAGTATTTTCACTTGCCTCTTTTATTTCAGTGATCCGCTTTGAGGTCATAAGACATTTTGAGGAGATCCTTAAGCCAAAACATTTCAAAACCAAGCCAAAACCAATCAAAACTAACCCAAAAAACCATAGAAAATCATCTAAAAGTAAAACAAAGGCCTTAAAACCCAGAAAATTGAAAAAAACCTTGCCATCTCGATCGAACCGGTCTAGTACAGGCACCGGCCTACTGCAGTAGGCCGGTGCCGGTCCAGACCAACCCCGTTGGGGGATCGGTACCGGCCTGCCTAGTCAGGCTAATCACGACTATCTTGTTTCTTAATCCAATTTTTATATCCTTTTTGCCCTTATTTTGTTTTTATTTTTCTCAAAAATACTCTTTACCCTTCACTTATTTACAATTTTTACCAACCACTATATAAGTCTACAATTTAGATTTTTTAAGGGTGGGAACTTTACCTCTTTGTGAAAATTTTAGAGAGAGAGAATTCTAGAGAGAGAAACTTAGGAATTTTTAAGAAAGAGTTAGGAAATTCTCACGTTCATTTTCCAAATCTTTTCTCTGAAACTCTCTTCTCCTTTTGGTAGAAATTTTCCTATTCCTCTCACTAAAAAACTTACTTTCAACTACAAAAAGGCTTCACGATCTCTTTCTTCGATGTTTCTTGCTCCAAAAGTCATTGATTCATGTCGTAGGGGTAAGATTATGAGCTTTTAGTGACTATTTGGCATGATTTTGTACTTTATTTTTTTTGTCACTTTTATATTTTTGGCCTGGTTTGTTTAGTTTCTTACTATCTATTACTGATTTAGGCCTCACATGATGAGAAATGTACTTTTCCCCTATGACCAACCACACGTTTTCCATGTTTAAATCTAAAACAATAAAATGTGATAATCAAGGTTAAAATCAATTATTTTCTAATAAAAGTGCGCAAGGAACCCGAATTCTCGACATTTAAATCCATTAGCACGTGATTCACTATAATCTAACTTATGCTACAAACTATCTTGTTTGGTTAATTGACTGTGCCATGATGTTGTGATATACCTCGTGCTAACCTTTGTGGATACAGATAGTTTAGGCTAGATGTATGATAGAGTTTTACTTTCCTTCGGGTATCGCAATTGTAAATAAAATGTATTTGTAGATCATTTGTATTTAAGATCATTTGTATATTACCCCATGGTTTGTATCATTATTTCCCCTATCCACTTCATATACTTTATTTATCGCTTTCTTTTATTTGTTTATCACTTTATTTATCGATTTTTGCATGTGTGTGATTAAATCTAACATAATAAAAAATGACTAGTAAATATGTTTAATTGAAATACTTTAAAGGTGATTGATTGTATCTAATTAAAATTCAAATAACGATGAAGTAGATAAGTCATCCAAACCTAAATCTTCTTACTACGATGCGGTTTAGGCTTAATGGATCTAGGTTGTATCGAATTTCCCACAAGAGCTGATCTGGGTGGCGACTTCGTAACAACGTAGGCGAGAGGTTTAAGCTTCGAGTCTTTCAAAACTATTCTTTCTAATTTCATTTTTTTCCTAAAAAACCCCCACACCCCATGTCACATGGCCGGCGCCTCGCAGCGACCACGCAGATAAAAAAATGTTATCCTCTAACACCTATCTCTGCTCCTTCTTAAGAAGAGGTTCTATCTATGTAGAATGTCCATTTTTTTGTTTAAGGATTTTACTACGAATCCAGGCCTGTGAACTCTGTCATGAAATCTATGAGTACTTGTGCTTTCAAAGCCATTTTTGCTTCAAATCTTACATCTTATTCTCCCAAGAGGGCTTCCCATTCATCAAACCATCTAGAGGTTTATGGCATTGCAGGACTTTCTTCAAGGGGAAAATGATCATGGCAATGAACGTGTGAGCTTGAAAATAAGGTCAGAGCCGATTGGTAGCAAATATGAGTTTAAGAGTGAGCTTCTCAATCTTGGGATATCTTGTTTCTTCACTTTTTAAGGCCTTACTTGTATATTAGATCGAATGCTTCCCTTATTCATTCTCTTTTACTAGTAATAAACCTACCACATGATTGGTAGCTGCTAACCACATGTCCAATTCTTCACCCTAGCTATGGATGATTGAGTTATGGTTCAGACCTTAAAAAATTTTTTAATGCTTTCGAAGGCCTCCTGCCAAACTTTGTTCCACGTAAAGGCTTAATATAAGTTAATAGAATGGTAGGTGTCTTTTTATTGATAAGAAATGAAGTGTCCGACCGCATAGTTCTGTCCATTTTTTTGGAGGTTGCATTTTTATGATTACCTCAGTCTTCTCTAAACTTGCTTATATCCCTCTCTATGAGATAAGGTAACCTAAGAACTTACACCCCTTTACAACAAAATTGCTTTTTCAAGGTTTAGCCTGAGACGGTATTGTTGTAAAATCTTGAAGGCTTTTTGAATATCATCTATATGGCTTTCTTCACTCATGCTTCTTATAATCATATTATCTACATAAACTTAAATTTTCTAGCCTATCTGATCTCTAAACATATCGTTCACCAGTCTTTGATATGTAACTCTCACATTTTTATGTCTAAATGGCATAACCGTGTAGTAATAATTTCCCTCGTGTGTGATGAAGGAAGTATTTTCTTAGTCATCTAATTTCATCGCTATCTGATGGTATCTTAACTTTGAATCTAGGAGTGAGTAAATGGCAAATCCAAGAATTGAGTCTACCAACTAATTTATGTTGGGCAATAGGTAGCTATCTTTAGGAGTAGCTCGATTCAGGTTTGTGAAGTCTGCGCACATCCTCCACAATCCATTGGACTTCTTCATGAATACCACATTTCCAAGCCAATATAGGTAATGCAATTCTCTAATGTGCACGACATGTAATAACTTTTGGATTTTAGCCCTCAATGGTATCGTTTTGGGGTGTGGTTTGGTTTCTTTTATTTGACTAGTAAGCTTTAGGATTCAATTTGAGCTTATGAGTAATAGTCTTAGTTGGTACACCCGTTATGCTGTCATTGCTGAACGAAAATGTTTGTTGCTCATCTTTTAGCACTTTGTAAATTGAAGCTTTGACATTCAGATTCAATTCCTTTGCAATCTTCACTTACTTCTTTGGTGTTATCATGAACATTTCAAGGCCACCCATTGGTTTTTACTCTCTCCACTTCCTTATCTCTTCTTCAACTTCATCAATCTTTAGTGAGGCTAGGTATATCTCATGTGTCATGTAGGGATTTCCTATGAAGATACCAGGGGCTCGCATGGTTAGAATTTGCATGACTAACCTTCTCATTGATATAAGCAAGTCGGTTTGTACTAAGAATAACCTTCTAAGTATAATGCTATAGGCAATGGGGGTTTCGATGATGATAAATTCCAAATGTGCTCACCATTTATTCTTCATGCCACCTAGTTCCACTTCCAAACTCACATGGCCGAGTGCTGGCACCGTGTGACCATTGAACCCTACGGGTGGGTAATAACTTAGAAATGTTCTATTATGTGATATTTGTAATGGTGATCAAGTTAACTAAACTCCTTGTGTGTGCGATGATTCTCTTGTTAGTGTACCCCTCTACTTTATCTTCGAGCACTAGAGGATCCGGTCTTGGTGCCTTGACCATGCTATATTTGGGAAGGATTCTCCTCTGTCTTTGTCAGGCATTTCTCTTTCCACTTGCTTAGGTTTTTTTGAGGACATATGTGATTTAGGGCCTTCACTAATCATTAGGATTAATCATTTTATTCATTTTTTAGGCTTTTAATCTTCTTTATCTTTCTCATCATCTCCCAACAAGTGTTTGGTGATGTGTTTCATGAATTGTTAAAATGTCCCTTCTTTTAAGAATCAATTCACTTCATTTGTTAACACGTGTAAGTCATTTGTGCGATGGCCTCTACCTCTATAAAACTCGCAGTATTTGCGGATATCTAGACCTAGCTTTGAGTTGGCGGTTACCTTTGGGTAGCCCAAACTCCTTTTGTTGTTAATTTTTTCTATGGCCACTAGGATGTCGGGCAGATTGTTTGGAGTTAGCCTGCCACCCAGTATTGGGATCATGTAGTCTTTGGAATTGCCGCTCCTTGAGCTGTTACCCATTCCTCTTCTAGATCTCTTATTTTAAGTCGTATGTAGATTGTTGGATTTAAATTTATCTCTCAATCGATGCAACTCATCTATCTCAAAATTCCCTTTGACAATATTCAATTACTACAAATTAGCTGGATTTCTTATACAATTTGTGCGAGTAATAACTCATTCCATGTTTCACTTATCATTGCTTCCTTGGCGGTACTGAAATTGATGTTTTGCACTTGAAGGTAAGCCCTGTTGAAGCGCTAGATATACACTCTCAACGACTTGTTCGATGCCTGTATAACATCATTGAGTGTTTGAGAAATGGTTCCTACTGGAATGAAACAAATGAACTAGGTGCAAATTTTTGTTGAAGTTCTTCCCAATTGTTAATTAAACGACTGACGATGCGTTAAACTAGTAAGTTGATGGCTAAATCACAATATTCTTGAAGTAACAGTATGCGTGGGTCTCAAAGACATGTGGCATGTCCATTTTAAATTTTGCAGGTCCTAATATACATCCGTGGATCTGTATAGCCAATAAAATTATCAAATTGTGAGATCTTGCCGTAAGGGTTTAATGTTTCATTTTGGATGTGAGCAATGAATGGAGAATAAGAATCCATAAGGGGGGGGTTCATAAAACGTGATAATGAAGTGGTTGAGCCCTTCCTAGAACATCTTTATAAAGACTATCATTTAGATACCTCTTCTATTTGCCCGAAGGCAGTGATGCGCTTTGGAGAGGAGGTGGGGGCGACCTCCCTCCATGGTACCATGAGTGATTATATGTTGGGTGGTAGGTCCCTACTACATGACAAAATAGAGTATGCCTATAATATCCGTGATGAGCAATCTCTTGGGTTGGGCATTTTTGTTATGCCCATTAAATCTTCCCAAAGATGGAGTGCTGGACTCGGCTGTTGTTGATCTGATTATCAACGATGTTGAACTGCTTCAAACCTTTCTTTGCAACAGATTAGAGGAAAGAGAGGAGGTGAGGGAGCTTACTGCAGGATGATACTCTATCATAGGTTGATATCCAGGCATATGGTAGCTGCCCATTCTACTGTAATATTGTCTACCGTCGATGAACCTTACCATGGTGGTATTGGTATTGTTATTTAAAGATCAAAATAAGTTA
This sequence comes from Euphorbia schlechtendalii, assembly GCA_949673415.1. Lineage (NCBI taxonomy): Eukaryota > Viridiplantae > Streptophyta > Magnoliopsida > Malpighiales > Euphorbiaceae > Euphorbia > Euphorbia schlechtendalii. The sequence goes on along the minus strand of CATIWQ010147480.1, from coordinate 7,910 downwards.
CGCTTGAGATGGTTGTCATCCTCTTAGTCATCTAGTATTTTTGGGCCACATTTTCAAAATAACAGACGTTGTTGGCGGTGCAAGGAGGGGTGTTGAGATCTGAGAAAGAGGTAGTGCTTGACCCCATAGTTGATGATTTGACTATCATTGTTATGAAAGAAACATATGGTTTTGTTCCTCTACCTATGCTGCCATAGGGGATGTCTCCGTCCACCACTAGGTTTTTTTTTATTCGCTTGAACAAAAGCTTTTGCAGAACAAAATGAGTTTGTTCATGCTTAACGCACCACTAAAACATTGGTAATGGAAAGTACAGTCACATGCTAATCTTCACATAATATGTAGTCTTCAGGACCTCCTTGGATGATAGTTGGAATCTGCAAAATAGGTGTTACTAAGGGGAGCTAGCCATGTGACCGTCGTAGCATCTCCGATGCTTAAGTTAGTATCGAAATTGAGAGAGGGGGAAAGAATGTATTGAAAGTTAAAAAATGTACCTTTGATGGTAGAGAAGATCTCTTTATATAGGGGTTGAACGACTTCAAATCAAGATAGAAGAGAGTGTCCTTGTTGAAGAAGAACTCCTCAATAGGACCAGACTTCCGTTACAAGCAGTAGAGTCCTAATCATACTCTTTTGATTCCTATTTATCTAAACCGGATTACTGACGTGGAATCCTTAGTGTGCAAGCCATGTTCTTCCGAACATTTAGATCCAGGCATAGCCAGCAGATGGATACACATGGAGGTTATAGCGTGCTTGATATGCGCCAACTTATAAAATAGGGGTCTATAAGGTTGTGAAAATCCAACTTATAACTTGTTGATTTTCTTGTTCCAAGCCTTAAACACAAGATTTGGAGATCCGTCAGCTACGAATTTGGAATGAATCGAATGTTGGGAATCAACATGATGCACCAAGCGGCAACCCTTTAATATACTCATGTAGTGTGCTTTGCAAACGATAAAACTACCATAATTGAGTTTGTTACTTACCCTATTCGTGAGATTAGGAGTGAAGACATTGTTAGCGGGCAGTTGAGAAACCCCATGGTCGGCAGAACGTGGTACATTAGTGACAGGTGTATGTTTTGGAGATTCAACATTGACCCAGAAGATATAGTGATGAAGGTGTTGGGCTTGAATTAGGAATTGAAGTAGAATGAGTGATGATGGTGTGTCTTTCGGGAGCGCTGCCAACGGGTGATGTTGGACTGGATAGAGGTGGGGCCCTGTAGTCGGTAAAAGATTAAAAAAAAAATTACTGATTTAATGTAACCTGGCTCAATACCATGTAAACTCATTTCTGATTGATTCTTGATACTCAATATTAGGCCTTGTAAAAATAACTTATCTTTAAGTTAATTACTATATATTCTCGCAGCACACCTCAAATGTAAGTGTTCGTATAAAATTAATTTCTTTCTTTGATATTTTAAAGAAACCCAAACCTTTTTGAAAAATTGCACCATAGCACTACAAAGATCAACTCCCAACCAACGATTGCCAATTCCAAGTAAAATCACACTTGTAAACATTCTTCGTATTTATTGGATGATCATATAATATCATGAGTTGACTACCAATTTTATGGCGAAAAAGAAGCACAACAATTTAAACACTTGTATGCCTTCTGAAAAAGAAATTCATTTCCCACAAACTATGGATAGATAGTACATGTTGACACAACTTATAATAACCACAGAAACATAATTAATGAAAATCACATGCAAGAGATCTTAGGATTAGGACATGCATAAGCCATAAACTCCGGATCATACTCAAGAAGTTTCATCCTCCCTTGATCTAATGTAATCCATGCTTCAATCCCTTTCCCATCTACTGTATCAACAAACACGGTAAAATTCCTACATTCGGGACCAACTTTTCCCATTACTCCGACCCAATATGGCTTGCCCCATCCAAAATCGGACTTATATATACCCAAATTACACCAACTTGAAAAAGCAAAAATATCCGGTTTATCCTCCGAAATCAGCCCTTCTATCTGGCTGAAGTATTCCTCCATTGTTTCAAACCCTTCTTCACCCTGTAGGGTTTGCAGGTAATCACTATCGTATGTGGCAATCGTGTTGCTTAGCAACAATGACAAGTCGTATAGCTCTTTATTTTGCATAGATGGACTAACCAGTATGGTTGCCCACCAAAAGATATCTCCAATGGAGGTATTGGACATGGGAGGTTTTGTCCTTGTTCGGAGGTTCACTGCTTCCATCATAATTGATGGTTTTAAGGTTCCTGAAATTTTCCTAGATGCATCCATAAATGATTTCCATATAAAGCAAGTTAATGCTTCAATTCTAGATGGTTTTATAATCTTTCCATTTCTTTCTCCAGTTGCTTTTTCCCTAATAGATGAAATAGTTTTCGTGTCAAAAACAAATCTTCTTGTGATAAACTCATCTTTAGTGAACCAAAAGCTTTCCATTAGGGATAAATGCTCTTGTGGAACTTGAAGTTTTGGAGGAAAAAAGAGTGGTCCTTGGGTGCAATTCGGTTTCATATTTTCTGGTAAAATTCCAGTTTTTGAAATTGAAGCCCAAGCATTAGCAAAATTAGAAGCGGAAGGTGCATCATTTAGTTTGTGTGAAGCAACCCAACCAAGAACAATTCCACCACAAGGAAAAACATTCACTTGAAATGCTACTTGTGGAATATTACCCAAATCCGATTCCTTAAAATATGGCTGGCAAGGCAGAAACCTATTCAATGGTTCAAGTTCCGGGTTTTTGAGGAAATCAGATAGCCGATCAATTCCTAAAACCTTAGCAACTAAAAAAGGAACACCTTCATTGAAATTATGGATGTACAGATTATCAACTACTCGACCAGAAAACGGGTAGAAATGGGTTAAGGTTTGCGACAGAGATGATTTCAAACGAGTCAAGAGGTGTGTCAGAGTGATGTTTGAATCAGTGATCGAAGGATAGAATAAGATAATTGGAGTGTAAGTTGTAGGAGTAAGCTGATTAAATAAGGGTAATTTAAAGGGTTTGAGATGATTAATAGATGGTGAAGATGGTTTGATGATTTCTTTCGAAACTACAATAATTTCGATATTTTTAATTGCCATATTTTAAGGACAAATATATGCTTATTTGTTTTTTTTTTCGTTCTTAATCAAATAAAGCATAAAACAGGATTTAAATATTATGAAGAGGAGAAGTATTGCTTGGTGTTTATAAGAAAAGGATCAAGTTAAGGTAGTTCAAACGTACGACGATTAGTTTAATAAGTGCATTGATAATGCATGGACTATTTTAAATTCATTTTCTAGATATGTGTCTTACACGTCTATCAAATTGAAAATTCATATAATTTTGTTTTCTTTGTTGTTATAGAAGCATTAGGTGAAGGTAATTGTTATCGAAAACATAACCGCGAAGGTGTAATTACTGGTTAAAATTTTCTCGAATTCGAATAGGATCTTCTCAAGAGCCATTGATAGAGTTTTAAAATAATTTTTTACATCAAATATAAATTTACTTGGTAGTCTCTTTAAAAGATAGATGTCATTAAAGCTCTCAAGTAGAAGCTCTCCAATATCATGTGCACGAACTCTTATCGATCAAAAACAGGTACTAGCCGAATGGGTGAAGAACAAGAAATAAACTCCGACAAGTTCTCGTAAAATCCCAAATCAATTTGGCTCCACCCATTCACGTGAATTATGTGAGAAGGAGGCCAACTCAATTTGGCTGCACCCATTCACATTTTTAGCGAGATTTTTATTTAGTATTTTTTTTAATTTGTATTCATCCTAATTAACTAAATAGCTATACATTAATTCTAATTATAAATTAGTCCCTTTAAATTTTTATGTAATAATTAAACACGAAGTTTAATTCTTTAAATAAATTCAAATGTCATCTTTTATAATTTACAAATTAATCTCATGAATAAAATTAAAACTTCATATTTAATTAAATTTAATATCATATTACATATTAATTCAATTAACTTAGATAGCTAATTAAAAAATTTAGCTTGACAACTTCATTGATTAAATTTATTCAATTATATTATTTTACATATAAATTTATTTAATTACCAATTAAATAAGTACCATTTGTAAATATATTTAATGAACTTAATTTTACTTTAATGAATAATATAAAATAAATTATATTATACCATTAACTAAATTACTTGGAGTAATATAGATTATTCAATTATATCAACTTGACATGTCAATTAATTAATAATCAATTCTCCATCAAGTCTTGTAACAATGCATGTACATAAAATCCCATATCATTAGTTCTAAGTGCACGATCCTTTAAATCTGTCCATATATTAACAATGGGATTCACCCATAGACTGTAAGCTGATTCTAGCAAACCATTACAGCCCCCAATTGGATAAAATACAGTCATCTATTAAAGATACTGAACCCAAAAGTTATCTCACAAAATCATTTGCTAGCTGACATTAATATGATGAACAAGAGGCATGGTGTTTGTCAATCCTTATGCAGTTCATTGTATTTCTCGATCTAGAATAAAATGATAAAATAAGTCAATGACTTATTGAATGTCCTTATTACTTTATGAGCACGGGAATTTTACTCCCGACTCGCGAGTTCGATGATTGAAGCTGTAATTTTTCCCTTGTTAGCTTTTCCCATTTGTAGGGTCTTGAAATCGTCCGGAAATCATCTACCTTGTTTCTTTGGACCTCTTTTCCTTGAAAAAAGCCCAAATAAAGAGAAAGCCTACCTGTATATGCCATACAGTTAACGATATGGCAATATCGTTAACGGCATTGCTGATGTCGTTAACGACATCACTAATGTCGTTAACGATATCAGCTTGGCAAGTAGACCAAAAAAGCAATTTCTACATTATTTAGTAAAAAAGACTCATCTTTACCCAATAATTTCAGGTTATCCTCACTTTACACCCTATCAACATAATGCCATCCCACATGGGTATTAATGGAGGGAAAAAAATAATGCAAAAAGGATAAAAGCAAGTGGCCTAACCATTAGGTGTGGGACTTTACCCATAAAGACGGGAACCAGAAAACCAAAAAGGGGAAGGGGCTGATCAGAAAAGAGAGCTCATTTTAGAAGAGAAAACCCAGAAAACCAATGAAGAACTCATAATAGAGAGAAGAAAGTATCCAAAAGTTTAGTATTTTAGAGTGTTTTTAAGTTTAAACTCAAAGGAAGAAGGACTCCTACCTCCTCTCTTCCTCTTTTTACAAGCCATATCCTGGAAGCTCTCCCTTCCCTCAAAGAGTGGACTTCTACTCTCCATTTCCTCCAAAAATCATAAAACCAAACCAAAGAAACGAGGAGGACTTTCCGGTTACTTTCGTGGACCAAGCGAAGTGGATTCAAAGCTACGGGGTAAGCCTCTAAGTTTCTAGAGTCATGTCTCACTTGTTTTTATCATATGTATATGCTTGATGTGTGAAAAGTATGAAAATGTAAAGATTTGTAAAAAAAATAGAAAACTACATGGTTCTGTCTCTATAATGCAGTTAACGGCATTGCGATGTCGTTAACGGCATTGCGATGTCGTTAACGGCATTGCAATGTCGTTAACGACATTGCCTTCCATGCAAAACCCAAGAAGCAAGTTTGTAAATTTTTCAGATTTTGATTTATGTTCAGGAGTGTCAGCGGTGACTATTCAGGCTGAAACCTGAACTTTCAAGCAACATAATATGTATGTTTAATAAATTTGCAAACTCGAGATTATTCTGAAAGGAGTTTGTAAAGTTGAGGTAGGTTCCCCTTTACTAGGTATGATTTTTACCAACTTTAATGGTTCCCCTTTCGAAATAAACTTAGCAATGTCATTATTTACATACTCATCATTTTTTATATACTCGAACTTAGATTTATTTATTGTTCATATTATTACAAAGTGATTTAGGACACCCTGATGAAGGGAAATCAAAGTTCCCAAATAACTGACCCAACAAATATTCACATGTGGAATTTTCACCAATAAAAGTGACCAACTTAGTTGAAATTAAAAAAATAAACGATTTCTATGAAATAAGAACTCCAAAAATCTCAGTCGTTTTTAACCTCGACCACTCGAGTATCACAAAATCAAAATGACATACTTGTAATTTCGTGTGATGTGCTGTATTTGTGCTAACCTTTGTGAATGCAGGTAGTCTAGGATAGATGTATGTTAGGATTTAATTTCCTTCGGGTATCGTGATAAGTGTATAATTACACTTATTATCATGATAAATTTATACATTAAACACTATAGTTTGAGTCATTTTTATACTTCATATAAAAGATTTCACGTGGTATGTAGTTGATTTGATGCAAATGCAGGTACTAGGTAAATCTTGGGAGTAAAATGATCAAAAGTGGAATTCTATGAAAATAGAGTGAAAAAGGTGCAGAAAGATGCATGGAACTTAAAGATTTGGCTTAGGATCGAAGGTGTCAAAGATCGGTGAAGTTACAAGGAGATTTATGAAGAAAACTCCATTCACGGTCGCGATAATCATTTGCAGTCGCGACCTGGTCACTTCAGAACAGAAATCTACCAACAAAAGATTCATGCTCGCGACTTGTCTATCACGGTCACAACATGGACGGTTTTCTGGTATTATCTTCTTAACTACCAACTGCCAGATAAGCATAATCAACCGCCATCAACTACCAACGGTTATGGATGACCAACTACCTTTGGAAAATCAACCAATCATGAAAAGGTACCTCTTCATTGTGGATAATATCAAGTTTCATAAACCAATCAAAGTTAAAAGGTGTAATCTTTCCCAAATGGATAAGACTCTTCGTTTAGATAGATGCAACCCTTCAACTCTATAAATAGTGCTCCAATTCTTCACAAAGTTCATGGAAGAAAGTGCACACTAAGAGATATAAATTTCATGCATATAGTAGGGAAGAAATGTAGAGAGAGAGAGAGAGTTATGATCTCCTCTCTTAGTTCTTAGTTTGAGAGAGTGAGATTGTAAAGTGATTTGATCATTCAATCACTATATTTCTTCGCATTACGAGCGATTATTGTAAAAGTGTACGACACGAAGCATTCTTCAATAAAGAGTTTATTGTTCTTCACAATCTCCTATCTCAATTTACAAACTGAATACAGGCCGAAAGGAGTGTTCTGCATAAAGTCGAGACCGAAGAAGAGTAGATGCAGGAATTGCGGGAATTGACGACTCCCATTAAAAGAGTGGATACGGTTTGATCAACTTTAGCTTTCACTTGCAAACCTTTACAACTTTACTTGTTTCTTCATCTTATACTTCCTCTATCTAAGTTTATGATATGTCTATGTGTTATAACGAGTAATTTGTCTTGTTTTCGTTTACATCAATTAAGTTACATTCTTTCACATTGATTTTAAGAGTAGTTTCGGGGTTAACGTGTTTTGATAGTGATCACTGGATCTGTCATTTAATGTTGTTTAGTAAGCCAACATTTTTGGAATGGTAACTTGCTAAATGTGGTTATGTGAGAGCGACCTGTACTAACCATAGCATTGATGTTATTCAGGTTTTTGTGAATTGATGCAAGTCATTTACCCTAGATAAGAAAAGTCATTTCATGTGTAACTTTATGTGCCGCGTAATTGAATCTTAGAGAGTGTAGAACCGTATTGTTGAAAGTCATATATGTGCATTATCTTGTCTTTGAGTCTTTGCATTCTCATCTTTCCAAACTAGTTTTTAGGAAAAGCATATCTACTCTACTCTTCTTATTTGCATATCTTTTCAACTTTCACAAAATCTATCTTCAAAAATTATTTTAAAAAACCTTCACATCATTTTCTTTTCAATTTCTAAACTAGACCTTCCCTATGGGATCGATATCTTTTAAAACTACATCGCAACTGTATACTTGCAGTTATCATCATTTTTCTATTTGATAAGTGGTATTGACAA
>CATIWQ010147459.1:0-12826 GCA_949673415.1 Euphorbia schlechtendalii | reverse complement strand
TCGATTGAAAAACTCATTTATAGGCAAATAAATCATGATTTTCGCATATCAGAACAAAACTCAAAAGATCAAAAGCGGGAAATGAAGCAAGCATCAAAGATACCTCGCGGTCGGCAGCATCGGTTCCTTCATTTTTATCGCACTTTGCAAAACGATAGCCATAAAAAATCGAATAACAAAGAAAAGTTAATAATATGTAATCCGGACCAGTGAGGATGAAATTACAAACCGATGGCTCTTTACTCCACATGAGCTTGAAAATGGCATGAATTAAATTCCCAATCCCAGGCTAATGGCGATGCAATTTTGGGACAGAAAGAAGGGGATGCTATTTTTTACTGAAAAAATTGAAAAGGAATCAAGTGAGAAGATGAAAGAAAGAGGAAACAGTGAGCAGAGGAGAATGAGAGAGAGAAAACCACCATAAGAGAAAAGAAAAACCAACCTAAAAGTGGTTGTCGTCGTCGGAAATTGGAGCTCTGTTTGATCTTTGCCAAAGAGGGAAGACGCGGCTGCAATGTAAATTATAAGAGATAGGGTTTATTTCTCCTCTGTTTCCCGCTATAACCTGTGTATTAGTATTGCGGACGGTTGTTACGTAACAACTGTCCGCAATAACCTTTGTTTTACGGACGGTCGTTAAGTAACGACCGTCCGTAATACTATAATAAGTATTGCGGACGGTTGTTACGTAACAACCGTCCGCAATAACCTTTGTATTACGGACGGTCGTTAATTAACGACCGTCCGTAATACTATAATAAGTATTACGGACGGTTGTTACGTAACAACCGTCCGCAATAACCCTTAATTATCCGCTCTGTCATTCCGTTCATACTTTTACAGACGGTTTCTAGTATAACCCTCGCAAATGGTGCGTCCCAATAAGCCATTTTTGCACTAGTGACTTGGTGTAAGAATTTTTTGGATGATATGGTACTTCAATTTGTTATGTATGGTCAATCAGGTAATTAACTTTTAACAGACTCCTAATCTTTGAATAAATTAAATTGTCTTTTTGTTCTCAAAGTTATCATTCTTATCTTCTATCTTGTAGGAAACATATTCAAATAAAATAGTTACATGACATGATATCAAGCTTAGAGATTGATAGTTCAAAACATGATATTTTCATTTGCTGAATAAATTAGCATTGCTTCATCTAGAAACATTTTATCATCATAGTCAATCAATGTGAGATCACAACACACTTCCTTCCTCACACCTAACACCTAAATTATAAAGAGCGTGAATTATCATCAGAGTTAGGTAGCTCTAGTACCATGTAAAGTAGACAATATGATTGGGCGGATTTGAAAAATGGAACTCTTTTATATTAATAGTGACATTTTGACAACATGCCTGTGGCCTAAAGTGTATGGACTGGCAGCTTTTTTAACCAGCAAAAAATCTAAAAGCCCATTTGTCTAACGTGACCCACTTGTTTGTAACCCTAGCTATTTAAGTTCATTGTTACGTCTTTCTAATCACATATTCTTTTATCCCTCTAATAAAAGATCTTTCTTTTCTTCTAAGCCCTTTGATTTGCAACTTCGTTACTGTTGCTGGCCCGTGAAAGGGCACATGATGGTGAAGGCGGTTACTCTATTAGAGGATTGCTTTATAATGAAGAGAAGATGTAGAAAGATCAGGTATGCATTGTTACGATTTTCCATGTTTTCGTCTCTTTTACTCTGAGTTGTTTATGGCTTTTCAAAGCTCTAGTTCTTTTGCATGCAAGTTAGTAGTTGTTTATATGTGGTGTTATCTTTTAGAGTCTTTGACATTTTCCGGCCATGTGAACTTTGCAACCGACGATGATTTGCCTTTGATTAGTTAAAGCCACCAGACCTCACACCATGGATTTCCTACACCCCTTAACAGGATACCATGTAAAAATCCTTGTGTTTTGACTGTATACTTTTACTTTCTGCAAAAATCGCAACTGAATGTTTTAGAGTGCTTAGTTTCAGTATTATTTTGCAACAAATTGGTACCAGAGCATTTTTCAATCTTTAATTATGAATTTATGTTTTTGCAAGTTTAGAGATTTATGTTTTCTTTTTCGCAGATCTTGCATGTTGATGTAATCTTGTATGTTTATAATTGTTAAAAAGTTCTTCGCTGTATTTTCTCTGTTCAAAACTTATTTCTAAACTGAATTTGGAAAAGTTTTTTTTATCCAACTTGCAATCTTTTGCGGTTTTTGAAAAAACCTAGTTTTCTCTATGCTATTCTTGTATACAATCTTCATAATAGCTTTCTGGATTCTAACCCTATCTTATTTTTGCTAATCGTAAGATTTCACTTTCTTTCTTTTTTTCACATTTTCTCCCTCAGGAATTTACTAGAAAGAACTCCACGATTCTTCTTCTTGTAAAAGCCGTGAAAGAGTTGTGTTGAGGAATCCAATGTGACAAGGTGATTTTCTCTGCTTTAAGGATCTGCTCGTGATAAGTAACTCCTCTCTAAACTTTCTCTTTATAACACTATTAAAAGAAGAAACTATTGTAAGTCTTCTCAAACATTACTATTTCTTTTCAAAGTTAAAGGCATGTTTGGTATGTGTGTGAGTAGATTAGAATAATCTTGCATGATATGGCTTAAGGTTTTTGTTTCTTACGATATAACTACGCTTGTGATCACTCAAATAATGTTAAGAAGAATCGTAAGTTTTCCATGTTAAATGATTATCTGAAAGAAATTACCATTAAATGTATGTATGAATTGGTTGTTGCGATTAAGTTTTATATAGAACATAATTTGGTTGTTGTCTCTTCTATAAATATATTTGATTTACTTTCAAAAGATATTAGGGTTTCAGTCCTTTTAAGGCTTGTTTTCCCCTATATCTGTTAGTTAAGATAGCTCTCTATAGATTTGTCACCAAATAAAGATCTTGTCTTGGTTCTTTAAGTGGTTAAGTTAATACTTTGGTTGTTGTCATTCTTGCTGTTTGGATAATATCTATTTCTAAAGCAAGTCTTCAAAAGTTCGATGGTAAGGGTGATTTTTCCTTATGGAAGGATAAAGTTAAAGATTTCCTTATTTAGAAGAAGTATGATTCTGAGTCTCTCTGATTTTGTTCTTAGAAGATTTAGGGAAGCGGGTGATGCTCCCAAGCTTTGGTAAAAGTTTGAATCCCTCTTTATAACTAAAGATATCTCTATAATCTCTTATTGAAAAGAAAAAATATTTAGCTACACAATGAATATTGCTAAAGGGTATTGAGATGACCATAATAAGTCTAAACAAAGATTTAACTTGCTATCACTATCATAAAAAGGGATATACTAGAAAGTTCTGTGGGATTAGACTTGATCAAAATGACAATAAAAAATCAATTAGAGCAATAAATAATGCTGCTGAGTTAGGAGATATAGAGGCCTTTATTGTTGGGCAAACCAGTAATCAAGAATCTTGGATTCTTGATCTTGGGTGCACTTTCCATACGTCACCTATAAAGGAATGGCCTTGTGATTATAAATAAATGGTGGTAAATTTAATGGAAATAACTTTAACTGTGAATTCTTGGAATTAGTGATATAACATTGAATCTAACCAATTGAAAGAAAGTTTTTTTAAAAGATGTTAGGCATATACCTAGTCTTAAAAGAAATCTTATATCTCTTATCTATTTTAATAGTAAAGGCTTTGGTTTAAAGCTCAAGGTGGAGCTATTCGAGTTATGAGAAATGATAAAGCCCTCATAACTTGAAATTTAATAAATGGCCTATACGATTTAGAAAGGTGTGCCATTGATGGTTCTGCTTTTATTGTGTCTAATTGTAATAAGCATGAATGATGACTTGTATACGTTGGTGTAAAAAGTCTTTTTGCCTAAAACTGTTAAGATTCAGAATTGTGGAACTTGTATAATGGGGAAATCCCATAAATCAAGTTTTAATAACTTTAGCAGTACCTCTTCTTGTTGTCTTGAGTATGTGCATAGTGATCTATGTGAATCCAGTTATGTACCTTAGACTTCGATAGGTTCTCAATACTTTGTCTTTTATTGATAATTTATTTAGAAAATTTTGGGTTACTTTCTTTGAAATAAGATGATGTGTTTGATAAATTTGTTGAATAGAATTTGTTAGTTCAAGATCAACAAAATCTTAAGATCAAATTTCTTAGAATTAATAATGACCTGGAATTTGTTAACAATGTGCTTAATTCTTATTGTGCTGAAAATGAAATCACTAGACATAAGATCTTCTCTTATACACCTCAACAAAATGGTGTAGCAGAGAGATGTATATCATAAAATCATTCAGAATATAGCCAAATTGATGGAATAGATTTCCATGACATTTTTCTCACATGTGGTAATACATGTTTCTATAAGACTCATTTTATCTCTAACTATTATATGTGATTTAGAACTTGAACAAATGGATGTCAAGATTGCTTTTATCCATAAGAATTCAAATGAAGATATTTATATGAGTCAATATAATGATTTCATAGTTAAAGGAATACAATCACATGTACGTTTGCTTACAATCACCTAGGTAGTGGTACTTAAGATTTGATCATTTTATGCTCAAAATGAATTTCTGTAGAAGTAAATATTATTCTTGTGTTTATTTCATGAAATTAAGTGATGAATGTTATATTTACCTTCTTCTTTATGTTGGTGATATATTAATTGTATGTAAATATAAGTCTGAAATTATTAAGTTAAAGCTTGAACTGAACTTTGAATTTGAAATGAAAGATTTACGTGAAGTTAAGAGAATCTTGGGTATAAACATTGTTAGAGATAGGAATAATGAAACTTTATATTTAACTCAAAATGATTACATTGATAAAGTTTTGAATGTGTTTCAGTTAAATGAAACAAGAGTGCTCACATCTACTCCCTTGGGTGTTTAATTTAAGTTAAAAGCTAATGTAAATCCTTTGTCAAAAGGTGAAGCTACATTTATGTCTAAAGTTCCATATCAAAACTTAGTAGTCTCATTTATGTATGCCATGATTTGCACTAGAATTTATTTAACTTATAATGTGGTGAGTAGGTATATGAGTTGTCCTAATAAGAGTCATTAGCTTGTAGTATAATGGGTTGTTAGGTACCTTATATGTGTCAATAATTTACCTGTTCTATGTTTTTGTCTTTGTTACTTTAAGTTGTTTATGGCTTGTATTTTCTTTAGAGCTCTAGTTCTTTTCCTCGAAAGTTATTGGTTGATTGTATGTAGAGTTATCTTTAGAGTCTCTTTGATCACTTGAACTCTATAACCGATGGCGGTTTACCTTTGTTTAGTGAAAGTCACCATACCTCGCACCATGGATTGCCTACACCCCTTCACATGAGTAGTAAGATACCATGTGAAAACCCTTGTGTTTTGATTGTATTCTTTTACTTTGTGTAAAAACTGTGATTAAATGTTTTAGAGCGCATAGTTTCGTTACTATTTTGCAATAATGTTCATGCATGTGTTATATGCATTATGGAGCAAACTTAAATAATGGAACTCTTTTATATTGACAACATGTTTGTGCATGTCTATATGGATTCTCTTCTTATTAAAGTATTATTTCTATGTACCAGGCTAAATGCATCGCCATGTTTTCAAAGTTTCATCTATTGTCTCTCTTAACTTTGAATATGTACTCGTAATTCACTCAATTTAGTAACAATGCATCAGTTTGTGTGTCAACATCTGAAGGAGAGAGCAAAATTAGTAGAATGAGATATTTGAAAAGTCAACTAAATCAGAAACTAACAAATGACACTTATGGATAAATTGACGCACTTTTGTGAAAGTTTAAGAGGCTACAAGAATATTTTTAAAATTCAGGGTAGTAGGCAAAATAAACAAAAAAAACACACACATTTAGCATGTATATTATAAATTGAGATATAATTTGAAAGCCTTTTAAAGTTGAATCAATAGAGTGAAATAGTGAGTAATTGTTTAATCTCCGTAGATTCTTTTGTCTTTACCACCGTATCACTTTCATCTCGCAATTAAAGAAGTCATTAGAAGATAGGCTCTTTCATAACTAAATGATAAAAATAAATAAAGCTGTTGTAATATATTTGAGGCAACAATTCGTAAGAATGTTTAACAGAAATTAGACAAGTGCGCACTTAATTATTGAATTTAATTTGCGTTAGGTTTTTCAAGAATTTGTTTAATGTCAAAATTTTGTGTAAATGAAGCTTAGCATTTGGTACTGTTGGTGGGTAATATATGACGTGTAAATGTGTTTATGTCTGAGGATCTCAACTCATCACTTTCTGTTATATATCTAACACCAAATTAAATATTATTAATTACCTAACCTTATACTGTTGTTTTCATGTCAATTAGTTTATAGGACGTATGGCCTGTCATCTAGTGAATATTTCTTCCCAATTATTGTTTATTAGGTGAATAGCATACCTAAATTTCTTGGTGGTGAAGTGATTCATAAAGTTTTCATGATAAAAATAAAAGACAACACTCCTAATGTTAGCCTTACACAGTGGATCAATTAAGAGCCTAACTACTTTCTTAATTTCAAAATAACTATCGTTTTTAGGTTATTTGTCAATACCAAGATCATATTAATTAAAGAACTTATTTACCTTATGATTTTATTAATTTAAAAGTTGATTGAATATTTTATTTCTTTTATTATTTCCGATTTACATTAAATAAGCGTAAAATGAATAAATTTTTAACAAGGTGTATTGGAATCTTAAAATGATAGTTATTTTGAAATTTTTCTAGAATTTTAAAGTGTTAATTATTTTGAAATGGGAGGAGCAATTCCAAGTTTACGGAAAGCCTAGTACACGTGGCTGGAAACTCCATAAATACTCCCCATAATCTTTTAATTTGGGGTGGTGTTGGCTTTTGAGCTTCTGATTGTTATTTTGATTTAGTTAAGTTTTCTTTTTTTCCTTTTGTTTGGTTGTTCTTGTTTAATAATAATTGGGCGCGGATTTCCGATCTCAGCTATATTCACAAAAGAATTCCAATAAAACATTTTTTAATATTACACAATTACACTTACATTATTTAATATAAAACTAACATATGGTCTTACGCAATATAAAATGAGTTGGATCAGTTTGAGTCAAGAATAACGAAAATTTGAGATAGAACTATCCAAAACTTACAGGCTTGTGCGAATGAAATTTCACTAAATTGGCCAAACTACGAGCCTTCACATTTATTGTTATTGGTTTTGTAATGTGTGCCGTTTTGATAATATTAAGTCGGGGCTATTGACAAGAGCATATATGTGAAGAGCCAATTGATCAATTGTGGGGAAATGAATATTCTTTATGTGTAGAGCTAGCGCTAGCTAAAAGGCTTGTGGTATAAGATGAAAATGAACTAATTTGGAATCCTTGTAAACCCATGTTGAAGTGAAACACTTGCTATGTTTAGAGAGGTTGTATTGATGAAGAAGCAAACCCAAATTTGAATGTAATAATTACAAGCTGAGAATATAAGAAAAGAAGAAGATCGTGGGAGAATCCACTAAGTTATTTGCTTGAGAATCTTTATTTTTTTTTGGACCCAAAATACTCCATTTTTCATCTTTTGTTTCCCACAATCTTAGTCAAGACTAAACCATTCAACTAGTGGCAAACACTATTGCTTTTCTTTTGTATGGATAAACACGTTCTCAAACTCCTTTTAACATTTACAAATTTCACAATTTTTACAACTTTTTTTTTATAGAGTATGTATATGATTCGTTTGTTTTAATACTATTCGCCCCCACTTACTTGACATATCTTTGTCGCATGATGCATCAGTAACTTTTTGAATTTTAATTTTATGGAATTTTGTTATGTTCTTTTCAACTTATTTGCAAGTGTATTGATCTGAACTGAAATGTATTTATTTTAGTGTAAATTAATGTAGTATTCATTAGTGCTAAATTGAATTGAATTAGCTAGTGAATAAGTTGAAAAAACTAGAACCTTCGTGTGAAACCTATAATTGTTTTTTAAAGATGATTTTTTTTAATTTAACATGAGTCGCCCCTGACACCAATTTAACTTCTCTGCAAACAAGTTCTTTAGGATGAGTGCAAGTAAACTTATAAATATTCAGACTTGTAATTAAGTTGTAACTCTTGACTAGTGTACTTATCAGTGTTATCAAAACTGGACCGTACCGGCTGGTTCAACCGGTTTTACCGTGAACCGGCCGTAGTTCCGGTTGGTTTATTTAAAACTACCGGTTCCTTATAAAACCGTATAATACCGGTCAAAATCGAAAAATTACCGGTATACCGTAAACCGGTCAAACCAGGTTTTATAAAAAAAATCCTTAATATTGATTTTGTTATGGAAAAATATATATTATAATTATGATTTATTGTAAATGAATGGATATTTTTATTTGTTGAAACCCAGTAGGGTGTAAAATAGGTCAGGGGGGGGGGAATGACTATTTTTTGAGTTCACTGATAACTTTAGAAAACGTTGCTTCTTCTGAGTAAGAGATTGTTGCTCAGAAACCCCTTTAATATTTTATGTGTTTCAGATGCGGAAATAAATAAACACAAAAATAAAAGAACAAAATAAATAAATGCAAACAGCGATTTTATCCTGGTTCAGCCTTTGTCTAATCCATTCCTTGGAAACTCATGTCCAAGATTCAATCCACTATTAACTCTTCTTCTGGTGAAGAGTAAACCTTTTACAAAGCTCTGACTGAAGTTCCTCCAACAGTCTATGCCTTGCTGAGCTATACCAACACAAGAGTAACGTCCTCCTGTGTCTGAGACGCCAAGATGAAGTCCCTTCAACAGCTTCTGGTTCAACGAGCTATACCAACTCAGAAGTACTTCCTTCTGAATCTGAGGCTCTGAGCTTCATCTCTCTCAAGTACCTTCCTTATGAAAACTTAGCTCCTTCACACTAACTTACCCTCAGCTTAGTGTGATTAACATCATTTTATAAGAGAATAATCTATGTGAACTTCTGAACTTTGTTTCAGTTAGTTCAATTACAAACAGATGAGATTTAAATGTTTGCTATGAGAAGGTTGTGAGTAGATTTAGAATTAATTCACTCTTGAATACTTTTTGTTAAGATTCGTCAACCGTCTCCAGTGGTGGAAATCATCCTTTTATAGAGGGAGAGAATGTTTCTGTTGATATTAAGACCGTTTTTGGAAATACTACCGTTTTCTCTCAATCTTGTTTCCGTTAACGATCCGTTAAAGAGCTCGTCCAACTTTGATTCGCGCCATGCTGTGCTAGGTTGATTTTGGGGCACCACTTTCTACTGCAGATACGTATCGGAGTAGCAGGTGAGATTTGTAGAGAAGTTTTTGGTCCTTAACAACTTTTATCTTGTAGTATGCTTGGGGACAAGGTGAGCGACGGTATTAAATTCAAAGTCACCTTTTTGACTTTTTGGCGTCAAAAGACTAAGTTGACCTTTTCCAGTCCTTAGAGGGACTTTTTAACGATCTGAATCTTGAGTGGTCCTCTGAGATATATAAAACTTCTTCTGGCTTTAACAGCTAATGGGCATTCGTAGCTCTTCAGACGAAACTTTGTGCTTCTGAGGTGAATTCCTTCTGAGCCTTGTTCCTGAACTTTGTTCTTTTGCTGATGACTACAATGGTGTTCTTTTGAAATAGTCTGCTGTGCTACTGAACTTGTAATGTTCCTTTGCCGATGTTTTCTGATTACTGCTTATTTATACTTCTAAGTAGTAATGTTCCTCTAAGTGCTTCTACCAGTGTCTTCTGACGTATTGTTATTTTCTGAGTTCTTATATAACTCAGTACGTACAGTACTCCATGACTGTCTGCTGAGTTATTGTCTGACTCAGTTTGCAACCATCTGCTGAGTAGTCTTCACTTAGTTTGTGATCGTCTGCTGAGTGATCATCTTACTCGGTTCTTCGTGACTGTATACTGAGTGATCTTCTGACTCAGTACAAACAGTACCTTTTGTTGTGTGCTGAACTCAGAACTTACAAAAAATTCACATTGTGAATTCAGAACCCAACAATCTCCCTCATTTTGTTGGTTCTGAGTGAAGTCAAGCACAGGATGTACTTTTTGTACTTACTCCCTTAAACTCCCTCATAATCTTATGCATATTTCCTGATTAATGAATTACAAGGAAGTTAGTACAATGAAGAGTTGTACTTTTGAACAAAAGTAAAAACTTTTTATTGATGAGTTAGTTTAAAAAGTTTTTACAAAGGATGAATTCAAAATTACAAAGGCTTTTCTTTAAGTGCTAGAAATTCATCTTGTTGAGTCTTCTCTGGCTGATCTACCTCCATAGCACTGCTTGATGGTTGGTTGGAAGTCATCCGCCTTTCCCAGATCTCCTTGAAGCTGTGCTTGTCATTCTCCCTCCACTCAGCACCAACAAGCTGAGCAACTATCTTTTGCTCATCAAGCACAAACTTTTGAACGACATCTTGAATAACCTTTGCGTTTTCTTGAAGAGGAGGGATAATCTGTTGAATCAGCCGTGCAGCTTTGCTAGGAACAGAGGGAAAGATGCTTTCAAGGATTACTTGGAGAGCCTTCTGATTCCATATCTATTGAGTGTTCAGCCCATTCGCCAGATATTGTAGAAACGGAACGATCTCACTGTCATGTGAGAAGAAGAAGTGAAGAGATAGGCCACCAAGCTGATTACTGAGCCCATCAATACTCTTTTGAAGGGCCTCTGAAGTACTTGCATTCCTTGCCACCACTATATCTCTAACTTCAGTTGTGGTCTTGGTAAGGGCAACGGTATACTTCTGAATATGTTCCTCCATTTCATCCACAGCCTCATTCTTCTGAGCAAAGGTAGTCTCTGTGATCTGCTTGTGGGCTTCTTCAACAGCCTTGAAGATCTCAGACTTCAACTCCCTTTTTGAATCCGCAATAGATTTGAGAGTTTCAGCCTTGGAATCTTTCATATGCTTCATCATCTCAGCAAGACTATTTTGGATCTTCTCCTGCTACCACATGCAGAAGGCATTCTAAGTCCTGAGCGCCTACACTTCACTCTTTAGTCCCATGGACTATTCAGTTGTTGTGCGCTCAATGGCAATCCCCAGAGTAGAGATGACATCTCCTATCTGCTTCTGAATGATCTCCTTCACCCCACTCACTTCTTGGTGGATTATCATCAGGCCCTTCTCACCATCTTCCATTATCTTATTTAACTTCTTAAGGACTTCTAAGATATCCACATAATTTCTAAGCCTAGTCTCCATGAGTGGCTGCAGATGTTTGATTAACTCAGAGCGAATTTGACTTGGTAAAGGGATCTTGTCAGCCCTTTCTATGATGATTTACGCCTGTTCTGAGATGAGAGCCACACTATGAGTAAGTTGATGGTTAAAGGGGGCAAGCTTCAAATCCACTATGGAGTTGTTGAGGCGAAGAGCCATGGTTAGGAGGTCATCAAGAATCTTTCCCATATGATGAAGAGAGTTGACAGGAACAGAGGTGCTAGGATTTCCTCCCTCAACAATGTCACCAATCATCCATCATCTGATATTGAGAAACTCATCCCCAAAGATCCTTTGCTTTCGCAGGTCTGGAGATTAGAGTGATGGAGCTGTTGGGATCCTCCAGAACCTTTAGCATAGAAGGATGCTGCTGCTGCTGAGTCTTAGGCTCACTCATAATCTGAACTTCATCGTCTGAATCATCCTCTAGCACAACTTCCTCCCTTATTTCCTCAGGCCTTATGTTATGTTTGTCAAATACAGAGCGGGCCATGGATATAAATTCATCAGCAGGATCTGATGCTAATGATTGAACACCCCATTCAGCCACTACAGTCCCCTGAGCAGGTTCCTTTTCAAGAGCTGATAAGAACGGGTCTTCCTTTGGCACAACCTCTTTCAGCAGAGATGGCTTATCAATCTCTTCCTCCTTGTCCCCATTCTTCTCCCCCTCAATTTCATCCTTCTTCTCTTCAAGCTTATCAACTCCCTTAGGAATTTCAGCTTTCTTAGCCTCTTGCTCCTTCGCTTCTATCTCTCTTGATATCTTTTGAGTGATAGATACTGCTACTTCAAGAGGATCTGTATCTGCTGTTGGGTATCCTCCTGAAGTAGATAGAAATTGTTGTGGTGTCTCAAGAGAGGTAGTGAAGAGATGAGATAGATCAAATACTGACTTTTGTTGATCTAGAGGAGGAGATTGCAGCTTCCTCTCCAGCAGGAAGTTAGTAGGATTTGCCACTTTTGGAGAAGCTGGACTTTGTTCTATTGGAAGAGCCCCTAAGGACAAATCAAAATCCAATGAAGTCCCTTCCAAGACCTTGCCATCCACTTCCTCTGAGTCATCATCCTCTATCTTAGAGGTGCTCTTCTCCTTCAACTTACTAGTGAACTCTTCTGGAGCTGGCATCTTCTTTCCTACTGTCATGGCCCTTTTCTCAGCTTCCTCAACTACTATCATTATGTCTCCCACTGTTCCCTTTCTAGGTACATTAGTAAAGACCTCTACTATGCTTCGATTGTAGGTCATAATCATATCGTCTTTTTCAAGATCATCCACAGCTACTACAGTTTCACCATAAGTTTTTACCTTCTTTTTCCCTTGCCTCTTTTCCTTATTTTCTTCTTTATTCTCCTTAAGCTCTTCTGCCTTCTCCACCTCCTCTCCCTTATCTTCAGCACCCTCATCCTCATCCTCGCTTGGGATAACCATTTCAGGATCAAATTCTCCCCCTTTTCGTTTGGTAAGAATGCTGATGGGTTGGTTATCTTCTTCATCTTCTGAGTTAGTTTCCTCTATTGACTCTGGCACATACTTGAATTTATTCATGGAGTAAGTAATTCCTTGTGCCCTTCCTTCAGTAAGTTCAGATGAAATTACAACCTTTTCAG
>CATIWQ010147418.1:0-27547 GCA_949673415.1 Euphorbia schlechtendalii | reverse complement strand
AGGTAAATCTTGGGAGTAAAATGATCTAAAGTGGAATTCTATGAAAAAAGAGTGAAAAAGGTGCAAAAAGATGCATGGAACTTAAAGATTTGGCTTAGGATCGAAGCTGTCAAAGATCGATGAAGTTACAAGGAGAATTCTACAGAAAAATGCAATTCACGAATGCGACTTATTCTTCTTCGAAATAGAAATCTACCAATCAAAGATTCATGGTCACGACTTGTATATCACATTCATGACTTAGATGGTTTTCTAGTTTAATCTTCTTAACTACCAACCTCATGATAAGGATGGTCAACCGCCAGATAAGGATGATCAACTGCCATCAACTACTAACTAATGGACACTTATAAAAAAAAACCAATCATGAAAAGGTGCATATCCATTGTGGATTAGATAGAAGATTCTCAACCAATCACAATGAAGTGATGTAATCATTTGCCAATGGACACAACTCTTCGTATGGATAGATGTAACCCTTCAAACTCTATAAATAGGGCTTCAAGACCTCACAATTTCATGTAACAGCAAGCAGAGGGAAAACATTAGAGTGCACGAGAGAGATATAGAGTGTGTATAGATAGAGAATTCACTACATTCATAAGTGTTAGCGAGAAAATGTTTAAGTGATTCGAATCCTTGTTTCGATCAATATATTTCTCTATATTCTTGAGCGATTATTGTATAAGTGTACTTGCAAATCACTTATCAATAAAAGTATTCATTCTTCAATATTCATTTGTTCGATATTCGCAAAGAATAGCATCCTAGCGGAGGTTTTGTATGGGCCGAGATTGAATTCAAAGCAGATGCAGGAATTGCGGGAATTGATGACTCCCATGGAAGAGTGGATACTGTTTGATCAACTTTATCTTTCACTTACATACCTTACTACTTTGCTTTGCTTTCTACTTATATTTTCTATTTCTAAGTTTATGATATGTCTATGTGTCACAATGCATATTTTGTGTTAAGTCTTTTATATTAATCAAGTTATATGCGTTAGAGTTAATTTTAAGAGTAGTTTCAGGGTTAACAATATCATGTATAATCACTAGATCTGTGATATAATGCTATTTAGTGAGTCAACATTTTTGGAATGGTAACTTGCTAAATGTGGCTATGTGAGAGCGACCCGTACTAAGCATAGTATTGACATTGTCCAAGTTTATATAATTGTCTTAATTCGTTTACACTAAGTTTAGAAACGTTATTTCATGTGTTGCTCTACGGCAAATAATTGAACATCTGGGTATTTTGAACTGAGTCTATTAGATTAATTTAGTGAATCATAACATCTTTGTTGAACTTGTATGTTTTCTCTGCTATCCTTATTTCATCAGGAAAATCTATATATTTAGATTCTCTAATCTTTCATATCTATATTTACTCATTCTTCTAACCCTCCTATCAAAAATATCAAATCTATTTTATTTATTCTATCTTCCTTGTTGATCTTTAGACTTGGTTCCTTCCCTGTGGATTCGATATCTTTTAAAACTACATTGCAACTATATATTTGTAGTTATCATCATTTTTCTATTTGATAAGAGGTGCGGACAACACCTATACTTTACGTGAACAAGTTTTTGGCACCATTAATATATATCCAAACTCTTTGCAAAAAAGTTATTAAACTTATCAGTAGAAAAGTGGTGAACAAGTTTTTGGCGCTGTTGCCGGGGATGGCAATAGCGTTCTAAAGATCAAATTTCTAGGGAAGATAATTGTGTTCTAGAGATCTAATTTCTGGAAAATGGGCAATTTTATTTTACATGTTATTTAGATTTATTTTTATTTTTTTATTATTTATGTTATCTTGTTATTAACATATTTTTCTTACTTATTCATTGAGTTTTCTTTCTAGCGTGTGCATGCCAAGTACGCGTAGTTCGGGAGAAACTTTGGCATCTTTCGAATAAAAAATAGAATGATTTGTAGGATAAGGAGATGAAAATATAAGAGACAAGAAAGAAGTATGGCTAACAATCAAGACCAAGTTGAAAACCCAAACCTAAATCCAAATCTAAAGCAGGATCAACCTCAACCAAGGCTTATGGATTATGTTATTCTGACCATCAATGGTAACAATCACGGAATCGCTAGACCACGGATTGATGCAAATCAGTTTGAAATAAAACCAGCATTACTTCAAATGATTAGCAACAATGTGAAATATTATGGTCTACTCAATGAAAATCTGAATTCTCACATTGCAAAATTTTTAGAAATCTGTGATACTTTCAGAATGCCCAATGTTCTTGAAGAAGCAGTTAAACTTCGCTTATTCCCATTTACACTCCATGATAAAGCGAAAGTTTGGTTGAATTCATTACCCCCAAATTCAATCACTACCAGGAACCAATTAGCCCATGCCTTTTTGACTAAATATTTCCCTTTAGCAAAAACCTCAAGACTCATTAAAGAAATCACTTCTGTTACCTAGAAAGATAGTGAATCCTTATACGAAGTCTGGGAACGTTATAAGGAACTTCAGTGAGTTTGTCCTCATCATGGTTTACCTTAGAATGTTATTTTTGTAAACTTTCTACAATGGAATAAATCATGCAACGAGAGGAGCAATTGATGCTATGGCTGCGGGATCTCTTATGAAGAAAACTAGTCAAGAAGCTTTTGAACTTTTGGAAGATATGGCAAGAAACAATAGTATGTGGCTAGTGGAAAGAGCACAAGTAAGTATTACTAATCCTACTCATTCACATGCTGCATCTACGTTTTCTAGTTCAGTTAAAAAGGTCAATGAATTAGATTCTATTTCTATTATTCAAGCACAAATATATGCTTTATCTAACAAGATAGATAATATGCATGTTAGTAAAAACAACCCTTTGACATGTGAAAATTGTGGTCAAATTGGACATACATCTTTTGAATGTAACTTTAACCCATGTGTAGGGGAGCAATTAAGTTATGTTCAAAGTTAAGGGAATTCTTATAACAATAATGGAAATAGCTATAGGAATTCTAATTAGAATTATGGTGATAACTAACAAAAGAATTTCCAAAGTACTGATATAATAGGGCAGTTAACAAGTAAAATAGAGAAGTTTTTAGAGGGAGTTTGTAATAAGCAATTAAAGTGGGAAGAATGTTACAAAAAGTTAGAGAATAAGATGGATCAAATATTTAAAAATCAATCATCTTCAATTCATAATTTGGAGATACAAGTTGGTCAATTAGCGAGTGCTATTCCATCTAGAGGAAAAGGTCATTTACCTAGTAACATAGAAGGAAATCCTAAAGAAAATGTGCATGTTATATCCCTTCATAGTGGCAAATTACTAGATGAACCAAATCCTTCGGGTATGCTTGCTAATGATGTTGTTGAAGTGTCAGATGAATATCCGAGTAAATCTGATAATAGGAGCGGATGAACAACCGAAATTCGGAAAGGGTAATCCCCCTCAACCACCATTTCCATAAAGAATGAAGAAGAAGAATGAGGATAAGTAATTCATTGAATTCATCAACAAACTCAAAGGTCTAGAAATAAATCTTTCATTTATTGAAGCCATAACTCAGATTCCTAACTATGGTATGTTTATCAAGGAACTTTTATCTAGAAAGTGTAGTTTAGAAGGAATATCAAAAGTATCTTTAACTGAAGATCGTAGTAAAATAATAATTGCTACAATGCTTACTAAACTAAAAGATCTAGGAAGTTTCACAATTCTGTGTAAACTTTGAAACATATCTTTCCCAAAATGTTTATGTGATCTTGGGGCTAGTATAAATCATATGCCTTTATCAATTTTCAAGGAGTTAAAGCTTGATGATGAAATTAAAAGGACAAATATGGTCTTGCAATTGGCCGACCAGTCTATTAAACGTCCTTATGGCATAATAGAAGATGTACTAGTTAAAGTGGATAAATTTGTTTTCCCGATTGACTTTGTTGTGTTATATTTTTGCATATGATGAAAAGTGTTCTATAATTTTAGGAAGACCTTTTATGCATATGGCAAAGCATTTATCTATGTTTCGGAAGGCAAAATTAAGTTAAGGATAGGAGATGATACTATTGAATTTAATATGGGTAAAGCTGATAAATATCCTATGGATGAAGATATTTGCATGAAACTTGACTTGATTGATGCTTGCATCCAAGAAGTTGTTAAGCTAGATTTCATTCATGAATATGAAGTCAAGGGGTTGAAAAACTCCTTCGATCCTTAAATCTCTTATATTTTTCCATATATATATATATATAGTAGTAAAATTTTTTATGTATTTTAAATTAGTATAGTTTTATAATATCAGGAAAGAACAAAAGAAAAATATTTTGGATTTTGGCGTATTCGAACCACGACATGTATCGCGCTCGTGATATGTTTGATTTGAACTTTCTATTTCTGAGTAAGAGGAAGTCACGATCGCGACTTACTCTCGAGATAGCAACCTGTGCGATCTGCACATCAGTTATTGCTGTAACAGTTATATTCTAACAGTTATATTCAGAATATATCCATTGGAAAGGCTATAAGTATCCTAATATCCCTATAAATACCCTCTTTTCATATTTTGGTTTCACAAAAACTCTTATTCTTAATCTCAACCCTTTGCAAAAATCAAGTTTTCTCTGTTTTCCAAAATCAAGCACTATTCTTTCTTTCTTGATTTCAATGGCTCCTAAGAAGTCTACATCAACTTCAGTAAAGAGGAAAAGCAAAATGGTGAATCAACAAAACTAAGTTGGTTCCTTTCTGATTTATAGTGATGAAGAAGTGGAAAGATACTTGAGAATCAAGAATTTCAATTTTCATGGTAAAGTTTTCTACGATCCTACTTTTGCTATTGATGCTGGGATTCACGTGAAAGTAGAGGAGTATTTCTCGCTGTTTGGATTGAAGAAGTTTGTGAATATGTGATTTCCTTTTATCAAAGAATGGGTCCTCGAATTCTTGGTTACTGTTGCTGATGATGGGAATGTCTTGAAGAAGTAATTCAGGAATGAAGGAGAAGAATATAAGTTTACAATGATGGATTTAATCAAGTGGTTTGGTTTGGGAGAAAATTTTGATGAAATTGAAAAAGATGAAGATTACAAGTTAACATATATTTGGACAGAATTAACGGGATTGGATCGTTATGATGTCAAAAATTAATCCAACAAGAACATCTGAAGCAATAGTCTTCTCTACCTTCACAAGTTTATTTCTCAAAGTCTTTTCATTCGATATGAAACAAACTAAAGTGTAAATGAAAGACTTGGAAATATTGGAGTGCGCAATTTTGTAGTTTAAACCAAAGTTTCTGATGTATATTTTGGAATCCATCGCTAGTCTGACTACACATAAAAAGGCTAGAGTTAGAGGTGCAAATACAATTTGTGGGATAATTTTAGGAGCGAAAAATCAATTACCATACCAATATAATCCAAGGGAGAAATTTAATTTTATGGGAAGAGTGTATATGAAGAGAGAAGGATTGGTAAAAGAAGAAGTAGAATAATTTACGTTCCTACCATATGAAGTAAGGATAAGAAAGCTTAGACCGAAGCAAGAATCTACTACTCGAGGAAACCAACCAGACGAAGAGGATGTTGAGGAAATTCAATTAGAGAGTGGTAATTTAAGACAAGCCTCGGGAAGTACGAGTGATACTTGGAGAGGAATGTTTGTAAGAGATGTCGACCAAGCATGCCTAGACATTGCCTCCATACAGCAAGATATTCATCAACTGACAAAATCCAATATTTCATTGAACCAGAAGTTGAATACATACTTTAGAATGTAAAATTTGGAAATATCTCCAAGTCCACCAGATTCAAGTTTTGAGGAGTAAAACGGGTTCAATTTCTTTCCTTTATTTGATTTCAGTTGTGTGTTTAAAAATTTGATTTTTATAATGTCTCACAATGAGGACATTGTGTTCTTTAGTGTGGGGGGACATTTGTTAAAATCTTGTAAAATCCAAAAAAATTGAATAAAATAAAAAAATCGAAGAATTTGAAAATTTTTCTTGATATTTTTATTAATTATATATTATCATTTCTTATACTTTAGTAATATTTGTCAAAGGTTATGTTGAGTGTTAGGTATTTACAAGTTTGGTGTTAGTGCACAACATTTATCAATTTGGCAAGGATGACTAGTGAGTAACATTCGAGAGCAACATTCTAAGTAAGTTTCGATATATATTTCGATGCAAAATGAATCAGTATAAGTTATATAGTTTTAGTTTAATGCTTCTGATAAGTTTAAGTGGAGTAATATCTAATGGTATTCTTACTATGAGTTTTATATGCAAATCTCGAATAAGTCCTATAAGTATTGAGTGTGTTTAAAGTGTTAGGAAACTACAGCCATAATACATTGAAATTAATTAAAAAAGGATGAGGGCATTAAAGAAAAATAAAAAAAGAGAGGATAACCAATGAGTTATGGAAAAGGTGAGGAATGGTACGGAGTAGAAACTGCAACCATTCATTGAGTGAAAAAAGAAAAGAAAGCATAGCACGAAAAATGGGTGCAAAGTACAAAGTACTTTAAAAACATATGCTTAAAAAATGAGAGAGTGGTATGGAGCATGAAATGCAACCACTAAAAAAGGGGAGAGTGGTATGGAGCATAAAATACAACCACTAAGAGTGTTTTAACATCCTAGGTTATCTAAAAATGCCTAGAGAAAAAATTAATCAAAGTGTGCTTTCTATGTCCTTTATACTTTATACTATGCTTAAGATAAGGAAATATTCAAGTATGCATATAACGCTTATATGAAGAGGCGATTCAGTTGACTCTCCATTAAGAGCAAAAGTATGCAACTAAACTATATAAATTTCACATTACTAATTTGTGGGAAATTTCAAACATCTACTTGAAATCTTTTGCAACGTGGAATTTGGTACTAACTACAATAGTCTTTCGCCAAATGAGTTATGAACTTGTTTACAAATTTATACACTTCTATTGAATTTACCTTAAGGACAAGGCAAAAGTTAAGTGTGGGGGTATGATAAGCGTATAATTACACTTATTATCATATTAATTTTATACAATAAACACTATAGTTTAAGTCATTTTAATACTTCATATAAAAGATTTCATGTGGTATGCAGTTGTTTTTGATGCAAATGTAGATACTAGGTAAATCTTTGGAGTAAAATGATCTAAAGTGGAATTCTATGAAAAAAGAGTGAAATTGGTGCAAAAGGATGCGTGGAACTTAAAGATTTGGCTTAGGATCGAAGTTGTCAAAGATCGGTGAAGTTACTAGGAGAATTCTGAAGTAAAATGCAATTCACGGTTACAACTTGTTCTTCTTCAAAATAGAAATGTGCTAATCAAAGATTCACGGTCGTGACATGTATATCGCGGTTGCGACTTGGATGGTTTTCTTGTTTAATCTTCTTAACTACCAACCGCCAGATAATGACGATCAACCGCCATCAACTACCAACGAATAAACACCTATCAGAAATCAATCAATCATGAAATGGTGCCTATCCATTATGGATTAGATTGAAGCTTCTCAACCAATCACAATGAAGTGATGCAATCATTCACCAATGGACACAACTCTTTGTATAGATAGACACAACCCTTTTAACTTTATAATAGGGCTTCAAGACCTCATAATTTCATGCAGCAGCAAGCAGAGGGAAAACATTAGAGTGCATGACAGAGATAGAAAGTGTGTATAGATAATTCACTAAGTTCATAAGTGTTAGTGAGAAAATGTTTAAGTGATTCGAATCCTTGTTTCGATCACTAGGTTTCTCTATATTCTCGAGCGATTGTTGTATAAGTGTACTTGCAAATCACTTATCAATAAAAGTTTTCATTCTTCAATATTCATTTATTTGATATTCGTAAAGAATAGCATCCTAGCGGAGAATCTGTACTAGCTGAGACAGAATTCAAAGCAGACGCAAGAATTGTGGGAATTGACAACTCCCATTAAAGAGTGGATATGATTTGATCAACTTTAGCTTTCACTTGCATACCTTACAACTTTGCCTTGCTTTCTACTTATACTTTCTATTTTGAAGTTTATGATATTTCTATGTGTCATAATAAGTATTTCGTGTTAAGTCTTTTACATTAATCAAGTTATATGCGTTGGAGTTAATTTTAAGAGTAGTTTCGAGGTTAACAATATCGTGTATAATCACTAGATCTGTGATATAACGCTGTTTAGTGAGCCAACATTTTTGGAATGGTAACTTGCTAAATGTGGCAATGTGAGAGCGACCTGTACTAAGCATAGTATTGACGTTGTCCAGGTTTATATAATTGTCTTAATTCATTTGCGCTAGGTTTTGAAAAGTTATTTCATGTGTTGCTTAGTGGTGAATAATTGAACATCTGGGTATTTTGAACCGAGTTTGTTAGATTAGTTTAGTGAATCGTAACATCATTGTTGAACTTGTATGTTTTCTCTGCTATCCTTATTTCATAGGGAAAATCTATATATTTAGATTCTCTAATCTTTCATATCTATATTTACTCATTCTTCTAACCCTCCTATCCAAATATCAACTCTATTTTATTTATTCTATCTTCCTTGTTGATCTTTAGAGTTGGTTCCTTCCCTGTGGGTATGATATATTTTAAAACTACATTGCAACTGTATACTTGCACTTATCATCATTTTTCTATTTGATAAGAGGTGCTGACAACACCTATACTTTACATGAATAAGTTTTTGGTGCCATTAATATATAGCCAAACTCTTTGCGAGAAAGTTATTAAACTTATCAGTAGATAAGTGGCAAACAACCCCCATGTGTCTTAACACTCATTGGACCACATACATCGGAATATATTATTTTCAAAGTACTAGTGACATGCTGACTCTTTCCATTGAAAGGTTTCTTAGCATGTTCCCTTTTAAACAAGGTTCGCACGCGGTATAGGATTCCCATTCCATTATGCCTAAGTCTCCACATTTGTGTAACTTAGTTAAGTGAGTCTCAATTATGTAGCCTAGATGACAATGTCATAAGTATGAGGATTTCTCATTATCTAATCTTGATTTCTTAACAATGTTCTTATTTAAAATTTCAGTTTTAGTATCTAGAACGTATATGCCAACCATAGATATTCCACAAAGAATATTATCGTGGTAAATTTGACATTTATTGTTAGAAATTAAAATTTAAAATCCTTCTGTTGCTAAACGCGCATCAGGAATAATATTCTTAGTAACAACAAGAATTTAGTAGTAATTGTTCAAAACTAAAATAAGGATACTAGGCAAACGAAGGCTATATGTCCCTACAACTGTTGTAGTAACCCGTACTCCATTTCCAACTCTTAGGTCTATTTCCCTCTTTGCAAGCCTTCTTGTGTTTCGCAATCCCTACACAGAAGTATAGATACGAGTACCAGAACTAGTATATAGTACCCAAGTAAACTTATAGGGAACTGTAGAGAAACTCTCTATCATGAACAAACCTGAAGTGGATGCCTCACCTGTCTTCTTCTTCATTTGTTCAAAAATTTGAACCTTGCAATCCTTCTTCTAGTGGCTAGCCTTGCCACATAGGAAGCAGACATTTGCAGTTCCTTTCTTACTATTCTTCTTCTTATTGATTTTCTTCTTAGCACTCAGACCCTTTCCAAAATTAGACCCTGTTCGCCACTTTTCTTCTAATAAGTTTAATAACTTTTTCGCAAAGAGTTGGCTTTATATTAATGGTGCCAAAAACTTGATCGCATAAAGTATAGGTGTTGTCAGTACCTCTTATCAAATAGAAAAATGATGATAGCTGCAAGTATACAATTGCGATGTAGTTTTAAAACATATCGATCCCACAGGGAAGGACTAGTTCTAAAGATCAACAAGGAAGACACAATAAGAAAATAAAATAAATTTGATATTTTGGATAGGAGGGTTAGAATGAAGAATGAGTAAATATAAATGTGAAAGATTAGAGAATCTAAATATATAGATTTTCCCTACGAGATAAGGATAGCAGAGAAAACATGCAAGTTCAACAAAGATGTTACGATTCACTAAATTAATCTAACAAACTCGGCTCAAAACACCCAGATGTTCAATTACTCATTACAGAGCAACATATGAAATAACTTTTCTAAATCTAGCGCAAACAAATTAAGACAATCATATAAACCTGGACAACGTCAATACTATGCTTAGTACGGGTCGCTCTCACATAGCCACATTTAGCAAGTTACCATTCCAAAAATGTTGGCTCACTAAATAGCTTTACATCACAGATATAGTGATTATACACAATATTGTTAACCCTGAAACTACTCTTAAAATTAACTCCAACGCATATAACTTGATTAACATAAAAGACTTAACATGAAATACGCATTGTGACACATAGACATATCATAAACTTCGAAATGGAAAGTATAAGTAGAAAGCAAAGCAAAGTTGTAAGGTATCCAAGTGAAAGCTAAAGTTGATCAAACCATATCCACTCTTTAATGGGAGTCGTCAATTACCGCAATTCCTGCGTCTGCTTTGAATTCGGTCTCGGCCCCGTACAAAACCTTCTCTAGGATGCTATTCTTTGCGAATATCGAACAAACAAATATTGAAGAATGAAAACTTTTATTGATAAGTGATTTGGAAGTACACTTATACAACAATCACATGAGAATATAGAGAAATCTAGTGATCGAAACAAGGATTCGAATCACTTAAACATTGTCTCGCTAACACTTATGAACGTAGCAAATTCTCTATCTATACACACACTATATCTCTCTCATGCACTCTAATATTTTCCCTCTATATCACTACACTATGATGCATGAAATTGTATTGTTTGGGACCCTATTTATAGAGTTCAAAGGGTTGCATCTATCCATACGAAAAGTCGTGTCCATTGGTGAAAGATTGCATCACTTCATTATGATTGGTTAAGAAGCTTCAATCTAATCCACAATGGATAGGCACCTTTTCATGATTGGTTAACTTCAGATAGGTGTCTTTTCATTTGTAGTTGATGGCGGTTGATGGCGGTTGATCATGCTTATCTGGCGGTTGGTAGTTAAGAAGATAAAACCAAAAAACCATCCAAGTCACGACCGTGAATCTTTGATTGGCAGACTTCTATTCTGAAGAAGAATAAGTCGTGATAGCGAATGATTATCGCGACCATGAATTGCATTTTTCTTCAGAATTCTCCTTGCAACTTCACCGATCTTTGATAGCTTCGATCCTAAGCCAAATCTTTAAGTTCCATGCATCTCTTGCTTTCACTCATTTTTCATAGGATTCCACTTTTAATGATTTTACTCGCAAGATTTACTTAATATCTGCATTTGCATAAAAAATAACTACATACCATGTGAAATCTTTTATATGAAGTATGAAAATAACTTAAACTATAGTGTTTTGTGTATAAAATTATAATGATATAAGTGTAATTATACACTTATCAGACCCACCCTTGGAAAGCTTGGCTTTCTCAATCAAAAGTAAAGACTTAGGATCCTTTCGAATATTAGGCTCTACTGTTTTCAGCATGTTGATCGACTCGGGCAGTGTTTCATCGATCTTGTTGATGTAATAATTAGTCACAAATTGTGAATAAGCAAGAATCAGATTCACAAATAATTCGTGATCCATCACAAAACCTAGTCGAGTCAGCTTCTTTATATAACCCAATAGTTTAAGAGTATGCTGCGGTGCTGAAGTTCTTGCCTACATCTTTGTTCCGAATAAGAGTTTTGACGTATCATATCTCTCGGATCTGGCTTGCTCTGAGAAGAACTCACGAAGATGGAAAATCATTGTGTCAAGATCTATGCTCTCATGCTATTTTCGAAGCTCAAAATTCATGGTTGCTAGGATTATACATGCTACTATTTCACGATCCTTTTTGTGCTTCTCCCATACTTCATGTTCATTAGCATCTATTTCAGCATCAAGCTCATCATGGATGGGATCATCTAAAACATAAGCTATCCTTTTGAATCTGAGGACTATCCTTATCGCCCTGAACCAATCAGTAAAGTTCGAACCATCTAATTTGTTGTCAAGAATTGAGCGAAGGTTTATGTTCGGATTCATTATTCAACCTAGGTATAAGATAGAATTTATTTAGATATTAGTATATGTACATGCATTTAATATAAGATCTTTTATTAAACACATAATTCCTACAATTTTCTTGACATTTAAATAGCCCCTTATATTCAGATTTGGGAAATTTGGTCGAACAAATTTTCCTTAGTAGGTAGCATCCATAGCCACTCATCCTAACCCCCACTATTGCAGGCCAAGCCACAATAAGATAACCATGTTTAGAACCCGTCCATTTTCATCTCTTGCAATTGCTAATCCATTTGAGTTCTCTTTCTCGAGATGTGCATACCCAATTGTACGACTCTTCAAATGTGTCTCCAATTCGGCATTATCTCCAATAATATGGACAACTAACCCTTCTTGGTTAAGGCTTTAACCCCATCTCATGACCAAACACATGTTAAAAGAAAGCATGTTATACATGTTCTTACATCTGTTAATAAGGTTCGTATCATGACTTATGACGGGAAGACAATCTACCATTTGAATATTGTTGTAGGGATTTCATTGGTGCCATTGGTCTCGCCCTAGTCTAGGCCTTATACGATGGATATGATAATAGTTCCGGGCTATCAAGAATTATTAACTCTAAGAGAACATGCTCTGAACTAGTATATCATCATAATTCCATTATGCAAAGACACCACATAGCATGCAAAATAAACAAGGTCCATGTTTAAGTTCTTTCATATGTCTATAAGTTTTAATTTATTAATTTAAACCATGTTTGTAAAACCATATGCGAAATCAAATTCCCATACTAGTATTCGACTAAGTCATAAAAGTCCCTTGGGTACTCTTGAATCTAATACCGATGGTGATTTCCAAGTAGGAGAGGCCCCCTTAAAGTGAATGATCAGCCATGTCCAATCCTTGACAAAATCACCATAGGAACTTTGATTCGTTGTACCACAGATAACTATAATTTAAAGATTTTGTTCTTTTAATTAAGTGAAGTACTGGATGACCCTCAATTAAAGCATTTACACATGTGGCAAAATAGTGCTAATTTATATGATAATCACCTAGAATAAGTTTTAGCAAAACCTTAATCTAATTATCACATCATTTTCTATAATAGGAATTGAACCCTAAGTCATGCATATAATTCTTTAATCAATTCATAGAAAACCACATTTTAACATATTATTATAAATCATGCATAGCATAAGGCAGGCTCTAATACCACTGCTGATTAATAAAGACAGTAATTGAACATGCAATCATTGCAAGGTGGAATTTCAAAACTTAAAATTAACCTATAGATCTCCTAAGCATGCCATGATTGATATAATCTAATTTAAAACATTCCATAGATTCTTTTAGGTTTATAAAGCTTATAAAGGAAACCTAGCATCTAAAGGTTAAAGCATTACCAGTTGATGTGTGCTTTCTCTCTTTTGGTAGCGGTGTTCCATTTGAGTAATTCGGTAGCACTTCGTTAGCATGATATTCCAAACTAGGAGAGCCTCGATGATTGATCCACATGGATCTTCAACGACCAAAACCTCATTGAGGAAGAAACCATTAGTAGACAGCAGCTGCTAGACCACTCAAAAACTAACCCAAAAATAATCCAAAAGGCTCACTTAAGAAAGAGCCTTCAAAAAGAATTCTTCTATTGTTTGGAAAAATTCATGAAGAATCTCGCACAACAAAAGAAGAAGAGAGATTCAAATCTAGAGAGAAAATCTTAGCTTAAAGTTATTTTCAGGTGTTCTAATAAAGAGAGGAGCTGGAGGCCTATTTATAGGGAAAAGGGGGAGTGTTAGACTCCCCCTCAATAATTGGATGGGATGGAAATATTCCCATCCCATCCCTATTGGCATAGTTGGAAGGGTAAGGAAACCCACGAGCTAACCCTTAAGGGTTGTAAGGGAAGCCCAAGCGGTTGTAAGGGAAACCCGCGGGCTAACCCTCAAGGGTTGTAAGGGTCCCAACACATGCATATAGTAATTTCCAAGTGTGAGTCATATAGTGTTCTCCTATGTATTACATAAATACATTCATGTGCTAACTCAAGGTACCACCTTCAGCTCATGAGATCGGCTTCTTAGATTTAATCCAAGGAGTAAGATTACACATGCTAGTCTATCCGCTTCATTGATGTCTAGTCCCAATGAAACTATGACTTGGGATATTTAGACTATTCATAATAAAATGTATGTGAAGTTCTCACTGCACATAGCTCCCACTATGTCCTCACACTTTTACTCTATGAAGTAGTCATGAACTTTGTTTTATCAATGCTCATATATATAATACTATACATATATGATACCAACGAAATACATAAATAAACAAAAGCACTGATAAATAACTAAATTTCCTTAATTAATAATAATAATAATCCAAAACCATTTGTACATTATAATAATTAAGATATATCACCCTAATTGCCACTACGACATACATCATGTCTAATAGAAGGATAATCTAGAAAGTGTTATTCTTGATACAACTCAAAATCTTACTCTCACCAGGGGAAAACTCAGTAGAATGATAAGTCACCCAACTTTTGGGTCAATCATTGAACCTAAGAAGTTCAAAGATGCTGAGCATGATGAGAGTTGGTTGATGGCCATGCAAGAGAATGTGGATCAATTTACAAGAAATGATTTTTAGAATCTAGTTCCTACATCAAAGAACAAGTTTATCATTGAAACAAAATGGATCTTCAGAAATAAGCTTGATGAAGAAGGAAATGTTGTCAAAAACAAGGCAAGACTTGTTGCTCAGGGATGCAATCAACAGGAAGTAATTGATTATGATGAAACATTTTCCCTAGTAGCCAGACTTGAAGACATAAGAATCCTCTATGCTTTTGCATCTCACATGTGCTTTACACTCTACTTGATGGATGTTGAAAGTGCATTCCTCAATGGAGTCATTGTAGAAGAAGTATATGTGAAGTAGCCACCTTGATTTGAAGATGAAAAACACCCCTACCATTTGTTCAAGTTGAAGAAAGCTTTATGTGGCCTTAAACAAGCTCTGGAGCTTGGTATGAAAGGTTAACAATCTTTCTCATCTCAAAAGGGTACATTAGAGGAAAGATTGATATAACCTTGTTTATTAGAAGATGAAACAAAGATATTCTCCTTGTATAAATATATGTTGATGAAATTATATTTGGAGCTACTGATGACAAGCAATGTAAGGAATGCAACTCTCAAATAAAGAATGAATTTGAGATGTCCATAATGGGAGAAATTTGGAGAATTCAACTCTCAAGTGGAGCTCAAATTGTATATTTATCAACTACTCAAAATATAGTAAGGACATTTGAAGAAATTTAGAATGGAAGAAGGAAAGGAGATGTTAACTCCTATGGCATGAAACACTATTCTCAGCAAAGATCATGAAGGAAAGAAAGTTGATCAAAATCTCTTCAAAGGAATGATTGAATCCCTTCTATATCAAACAACATGTAGGCTAGATATCCACTATGTTGTGTGCTACTATGCAAGATATCAAAGTAATCCCAAAGAATCTCATCTTAGTGCTGTTAAAAGAATTCTGAGATATCTTCTGGTAACCATATATGCTGGACTATAATACCCCAGCAATGGAGATTTCTCCTTGAGAGGATTTACTGATGTTGACTATGGAAGAGACCAACTTGAAAGAAAGAGCACTACTTGAGGATGCCACTTTCTTGGAAACAACATTGTCTCTTTGTATAACAAGAAGCAAATATTTGTTGCATTGTCTACAATAGAAGCTGAATACATGGCTGCAGGTAGATGTGTTGCTCAAGTCCTCTAGAAAAAGCAACAACTTGAAGATTATGGAGTCAAGTAAGAATGCATTGAAGTCTTATGTAATAACAAAAGTGCAATTGATTTGTCCAAAAATCCCATTCAACAGAGCAGAATGAAGCATGTCAACATTAGATATCACTTCATCAGAGATCAAGTATTGAAGAAAGATGTCAAGTTGATATATGTATCTATTGAAGATCAGAGGGATGATATCTTCACAAAACCTCTTAGCAAAGAATAATTTTCCTTCCTTAGAAGAGAAATCAGTAAGAGCAATTGCTCAGAAGAAGGCTGTAATCTCAAATGAAGAATTGATGTCAACACTACTGTGAGCATGAGATTCGTACCAGCTTGTGCATTCAATGATGATGGCTTTTCGAGATTTAATCCTTAAATCACACTTTTTCTAACTATTTGGAAAAATGGGAGCTGTCCTCGTGAAACCATAACTATTTCAGGCCCTAAATAGATATTTAGGACTGTAAAAAAACATTTAAAAGCCTTAAGTGAAATTTTAAAGGTTTGAAATAAATGTTTAAATGTTTAAGGAATCGGAGTAGATTAATTATATACTTAAAAAATCTTTTTTAATAAAAGATATATATATATATATATATATATATATATATATATATATATATATATATATATGTGTGTGTGTGTGTGTGTGTGTGTGTGTGTGTGTGTGTGTGTGTGTGTGTGTGTGTGTGTGTGTGTGTGCGTGTGTGCGTGTGTGTATAAAAAAGAAATAAAAAGAAAAAGGAAGAAAAGGAAAAGAGGGGGGATTTCAGCTTGCCGGCGAACTACCCCGTTCACTGGTGAAGTCCTCCCAGTTCCCAGGCAGACCTCGCCAGCAAACTCCCCTATTCATCGGCAGACTAAGCCGGATTCGATATCCCCCCTATAAATAGGGGACATTTTTTAGATTTTTGGGGGGGAAATTTTAAACAAATAAAGAAAGTTTTGGGAGAAAATTTATTTAGAAGATGGAAAATCCTATAAAAGAATAGGACTTTTTTTTATTATGACGCAAATATTTCTTTCATCTTCTTCGAAATATCTTCATATATTCTTGGACCTAAAATTAATTTAAGTTTCGAGTCTGATTATTTTTAGAATAAAAATACTTTTTTCATAAACTAGAAACCAAAATACAATGAAGAGCACTCCCGGAGATCTAGTGGATTCGTCGATGTAAATTTGCACTGAAGGGTAAGCTTCTGAGTTCTTAGAGTTGCTTTTTCCTGGGATTTATATTTTCTTTTCTTTTAAATTTTTGCTTAGGATTCATTTTATTTTTATCCAAATATTTTATTTATTTATTTATTTATCTATTCTTTTATCTTTATTCAAGTATTTTTTTATTTATTATTTCATTCATTTATTCAGATGTAATTTATAGATTAGGTGAGCAGTTGCACCCCTGAAGTTCTGTAATTAATTGTTTTATTTTTCAACATTTATTTACTGCTTTATGTATGTATTTAACGCTTTCCGCATGCACGTTAAATCATACTATAAACATGAAAATGACTTAAGCTCGAATATGCACAATTGAGAAATACGGATTCTGTAGATGTAATTTAATGTGATGCAACAAGAATTAAGCAACTTATTCCAAACCCAAATCTCTGTGTCTAAGTGGGCTATCCCCTAGACCTTAAACCTCACAGGACTTTAATTCCTAAAAGAGCTTATCCAGGTGGTGACTCTAAACTACGAGATAGCGATTTCGGGTTTTGACGATCTATATAGATTTCTTTTTCTCATTTTCAAAAAATAACCCGATGGACCGCACATATCACCCTAGCACGCTCTCGGCCTATCACATCTGTGTCGTCCACTCACAGTGGCGACTCCGCTAGGTAATTATTTTCTTTAACTTTTTTTCAAAGGTTTTAGATCTTGGATAAGTGCCTGAAATTGTTGATCACATTATTTCATATCTTCTTAATTATGACATATTCATAATATCGCATTGTAGTAGAGGGGATTAGCCCGTAAGTCTAGGGTACCTTATCACCGTTAAGCTTGCTCTTGTACAATTCTTCCTTCTTGAGAAAAGAGAGTACAAGGGTGACTGTAGCACTTGTTGCCATAGCGCATGTACCACCCTCGTTTGAACCTATTTGAGGAGAGGCTTGGAGTGTATTTTAGTGCAACAAGAACCATCAACATCAACAACCCAAAAGTATACCTCATATAGATAAGCCATAGGCATTTTCCTTAGGATGTTACCCAAAAAATGATCATGCATTATATTTCTCTTGCAGGTGCGCTCCTTATTACCCTTGTGGTAATAAGATGAGCTGAACTTGGGTTAGACACTAGTAAAAAACCCTACGCGTGAGAGTTGTATGGTTGAAAGTTTGAATGTTGTATGTTATATGCTATGTGTTCACTACTTTCGATTTATCATGTATTGTACAAATGTGTTATGGTAACCACAAATCTTAATGCAAACACTTGAACGCACACACTCATGATATTAAAATGATGTAAAAAAATGGACATAGCATTCTCTCATCATCATGATACAAAATCGGTGGCACATACACTTAGGATTAGTCGACACTCGAGATCATGTCACCCTAGGGTAACAAAAACCAATTAAAATCATGAAGCATCATTCACTCCAATTTGCATGATCTCCAATTGACATCTGATACTTAGCCCATACGAGGTAATAACATATTCCACACATTACCTATGAGATGTCCACTCGACATCTAATTCATAACCCAAACAAGGCTAATAACTACCCAAATAATACCTATTTTTCACATTGACATCCAAACTAAAGCCCGCATGGGGTGGAATTATGTCAAATGCTTTACTTTAACCATCTTCAAGGTGTACACTTGACACACGAACCATCCGCCCACATGGGGCAGTGATTCATTCATCACCACATACCCTTAGATAGTGATGACCTCACTAGCATCCGAAACTCCACCCTAGTTGGGAAAAATAACCAAATCACTCATTCAATAGCTACATACCCATGGTTATTTTTCATGCGCTTCAAAATTTATTTAAATGTATTTTATTTCATTAGGGTATGTCACACTCCTTACCCGAAATTAATTTGACCTTTTCATTCCATGAGATCGAGTTATAGTACGAAATCTCAAACTATTGATCTATTATCACATGGGTAACTTGGTCACCTCATTTTGTTTACAATTCATCACTCATGTTACGATGTCACATGGATGTTGTAAATATCTCAAATCCCCTCCCATGGGCTGGGTTTTCATTTTCACTTTTTTTCATTTTATCTAACGACTAACTTGTTTGTTTTAAATGGATTGACAAACACATTGTTTATTTCGCATCATAGCATGTTAACCCTTTGTGAATGCAGCTATAATAGCAGCATCTCATGCATAATGAATCCCATGTGCATGGTCTAATTTTCTACCCATGTACCTGGACTTGGAAAACGCATACTAGCCGCTTGGTCCCCATTTCTCCAATTGTGGCCAGTTTAGAGGGGTTCTACATACTGCCTTAAATTAAGACTTGGGTTCAGATTAAGATTTAGTTCAACGTGCATCTTTCAATTTTGATAGCATTGTCAATCCACAAGATGAGGTTGCAGCGGAGGATCTGCCCTTCTTTATGGAACAAAATTCTCAAGAGATACCTTAATCATCGGTGAGCGTCGAGATTGCAATTTTCTTGAATGACCTTACAAACAATGACTGTTAAGCCCAAGTTAATAGTACATCACAGTACTTCGAAACATTTTGGAAATAACAAACTGACTAGGATATTGAAATTAATTGAGTACTAAGTATACTCTTAATTAATGAAGGTCACTTGAGTTTGTTTAAGGGAAACCAACTTAGTTTACTGAGTAATTAATTAAGGAATGGCTTAGGGTAAGAAAAGCTATGATGAGCTGAGTATTACATAGTTTAGACTATATCCACTCAACTTTGTTGAGTTTAGCTTTTATTTTAGAAAAGCTGTCATCATTGACACGTAGAGAAATATTTGACGCTTGTGATACTAACATCTCCTATGAAAAACTGAATATACTCTTGATGCATTTCAGGTAAAAAAGCATTGAAATTAAAGAAGATATTCCAGTGGTCCTCATAAGATAAAAGGTGTTAGTACGGAATGTTAGAGATTCCTCACTAAAATCCAAGATAAAAGGAATCCTTTGACATGCACTGTTCTCAGTGTCTTTACGCCCCTCTGCAAACATTAGCAAGTCAACTTATGGTAGAATGCCATGTTTCATCTCACGCACCTCTCTATCAAAACAGATTGCTTGAATATAAATGAGCTTTTAACGACGAGTAGAGTACTCAACAAGAGATTGAAGATAAATTGAGTAGCAAAGCTGAGCATTTTATAAGTTTTTAGACCCAACTTAGCACGCGCATCTAAAAACTTTAACTTGGTAAATATCTTATAGAATCTAGAAAGTAACCAAGCTTAGCATTCACCCCCCTTCGTTGTGTAATTAAGCCATTTAAAGACTAACATGTTGTATTAGATTAGTGCTCAACTTATAGACTAATCGTCTTTGAGTTAAAGATCCATAAATGGCTTACAACAGCTATAGTTCTGGCTCAGGAGAGATAGTGCTCCTTAAAGAGGGAATGTCTGTAACTACGCCACCGTTATTTGACAATAATCATTATATATTTTGGAAAAATTTAATGAAAAAATTTATTCAATCACAAAGCAAGTAAGCATGGCTCGTTATCGAGCTTATCCCGTGGATTCCTACTATAAGGAGGAATGGGCAATGTGTTCCAGTCGATCTAGAGAATTACGACGATGCTGACTTAAGGCTTCTCAAAGAGAATGCCACATCAATTAATTACTTACATTGTGTGCTAGATCTTACTGGGCTTAACAGGGTCACGGGCTATGAGAAATTCAGAACAAGTTGGAGATTACCTATAAAGGGACTCACAACATCAAGGAGTCCAAGATCAATCTCATGCTGAGAGAGTATGAGATATTCCAGATGGGTGCCAACGAGGTTATTCAGGCCATGAATACTAGGTTCATTAACATTGTTAATGAATTAAAACATTTTTAATGAATTGAAGCGGCTTGGGAAGGAGTTCACTGAGGAGGAACCGGTGAAGAAGATTCTTCACACTCTTACCTTAAAGTGGATGGCAAGAAAGGAACAATCAAGGGGGCTCATGATCTTAAGACCTACAGCTATGATGAGCTGATAGGCACCTTGCTAGCTTAGGAGATGAGCCTGAGGAAATATACTGATGACTTCAAAAGGTATAAAGGCAAGGAAAGAGAGGACGAAGCCATTGTCTTGAAAGCTAATTCATCAAATGAGCCACAAGCTGTGACTCTAATGAGCAAATGGCCCTTATGACTAGGCATTTCAAATGCTTCATGAAGAAGGATGGGAAGTTTAACAAGAAGAAGTTTCCTGCTAAATTCAAGTCAACTTAGCACTGGCGAGGAGCTGAGGAAGGACAAAAGAGAGAACACAACAAAGATATCAAATGCTTTGGTTATGGTGAGAAAGGCCATATCTAGTCAAGCTGTCCAAAGACTAAGAAGGACAGATATAAAAGAGGTTTTCTAAGAAGAATGAGGCACTTGCTACCACCTAGAGTGACTCAAAAGAATCTTCATCATCCGATGAAGAAGTAACCGATTCATCTAATCTCTACTTGATGGCCATAGAGAATGATAGAGGCGAAGGCTCATCATCTACTTTTCTCAGAATTCAAACCGCTGTTGACTTTGAAGCTAAGTGTAGATCTTCTCAAGATAAGGTAAATTCTGAAATTCCTTTTTCCATTGAAGAGTTCACCCATGTAATCTTTAATTTTATGAAACTGACTAATAAGTTACAACAAAACACCAAGGAATTGGTGAGGAGAAGTGAATATTAGGAAGACACTATTGCTTCCTTATCTCTTGATATCCGTTTTCTTCAAGAAAAAGTTGAGTAACAGGAATGTAATGCCAGAAGGCTCACTAAGCAATTAGATGAGTTGACTACTGAGATAACAACT
Organism: Euphorbia schlechtendalii; assembly: GCA_949673415.1. Lineage (NCBI taxonomy): Eukaryota > Viridiplantae > Streptophyta > Magnoliopsida > Malpighiales > Euphorbiaceae > Euphorbia > Euphorbia schlechtendalii. The sequence continues at coordinate 5,727 of CATIWQ010147418.1, read as the reverse complement.
TTAAAGAAGGAACAGGTTCCTCCTCTAGCCAATAATCAGACTCTGAATAACCAAACTTGCAATTCTAAGATGAAGAATTCCTCTAAAAAGAAGAAAGTGAGCTAGCCTAAAGCAAAAACAATGTGCGGATTTTGTGGAAAAGCTTGAAATGATACACTAATCTGTAGGTATAAAAATGGTTATTATGACGAGTACAATTAGAGTAACCTAAGCATTTCTAACAAAGGAGGACCCAGCTCGAGAACATGGGTACCTAAGAAAACATAATTAATTTGTAGGTGAGCCTTAGATACGTTGATGACTCTAGAATGTGGTATTTGGAAAGTAGATGCTCAAGGCATATGACGGGAGATGAAAGTCAGTTTATTTCATTGGAGTGTAAAAGAAATGGAAGTGTCAGCTTCAGAGATAAACAAAAAGGGAAGATTGTGGGCTATGGCACTGTTGGTGTCTCTCCTTCAATTGAAGAGGTTTCTCTGGTCAAGGGACTCAAGTTCATTCTTGCTTAGTGTAACCTAGCTTTGTGACAAAGACCAAAAGGTTATATTCAACTCACTAGGCTATTCAGTTATTGACTGTAAGACTCACTCAACTATTCTCTTTGCTCCTAGAATCAATAATGTGTATATGATTGATTTATCCCTTGGCTACACTAATGTGTGTCTTATATCTAAGGAGGATAATCCATGGATTTAGCATAGAAGGTTGGGTCATATAAATATGAACATTCTATCCAAACTGGCCAAAAACCAATTAGTTATGGGTTTACCTAGTATTAGCTTCGAGAAGGATAAACTGTGCTCAGCTTGCCAGCTAGGTAAGCAAGATAAGAAATCATTTAGAACAATAAATCATGTAGTAACTAAGTGATCGTTGGAGATCCTACACCTAGATCTTTTTAGCCTAGTTCAACCCATGAGATTGGGTGGTAAGAGATTCTCATCGGTAGTTGTGGATGACTTAATGAGTTGGTAGTCTTGCTAAGTAGCAAAGATGAGTCATTTGAATCTTTTTTCAAGCTCGGTAACCGGATAATGAACAAAATAGGAACTAAAATCAATAGAATTCAAAGTGATCATGGATATGAAATCAAGAAGTTCTATTTTGAAGAATTCTATTCAGCATGGAAAGGAAGAATGGAACCATAGTTGAAATGGCTAGATCCATGTTAAGTGATAACAATCTACCAAAGTACTTTGGGGAGAAGCTGTTAACATAACTTGTTATATCTTGAATCAGGTTTTAATTCGCTAAATTCTGGAGAAAACACCCTATGAGCTTTGACGAGGGTACAAGCCTAAGATTGGTCATCTCAGATATTTTGGCTGTAGATGGTTTATTCTTAATACCAAGGAACAGTTAGGTAAGTTTGATCCAAAAGTTGATGAAGGTATCTTTCTGGGATGCTTAACTAACAGAAGGGCATATAGAATATATGTTAAGTGTACCAGCCTATTAGAGGAGTCTATGCATGTGGATTTTGATGAAACTAACAATGCAGATAGACGTCCATCTAATGAAGATAAAGGAGTAATACAGTAAGAAAATCAGTATGCCACTCTATGCTTCCCAACCCAGCACAAGAACCTAAAGCTGAGGAAGTCAAAGAAGATGATGATCTGTCAATCAATTTCAACAATGGCGAAGATCAACCTCCACCTTAGCAACCCATTGTAGATCCTCAAACTGTTGATCCAAGTCTACCAAGGGAGATCAGAACTCATCATAACCATCCGCTCAATAGCACAGTTGATGATGTTCATAATCCTGTTATGATAAAAGGTTAGCTTAGTAGGATGATGAGCCATCCAACTTTCATCTCATTGATGAACCCAAGAAGTTCAAAGATCCAGAAGGAGATGATTATTGGATGATCGCAATGCAAGAAGAGTTAGATCAATTCAAGAATAATGATGTTTAGAATCTAGTTCCTAATCCTAAAGGGAAAATAATAATCATCACCAAATGGGTTTTCAAGAACAAGCATGATGAAGATGGTGTTATTGCCAGGAATAAGGCCAGGCTTATTCCTTAAGGTTACAATCAGTAAGAAGGTATCGATTATGATGAGACTTATGATCCAGTAGCCTGGCTTGAACCTATTCAAATCTTTTATGCTTTCACATCTCATATGAACTTTAAATTATTTCAAATGGATGTCAAAAGCGCTTTACTGAATGGATTCATTCAAGAGGAAGTATGTGTCCACGAGCCTCTAAGCTTTGAAGATCCGAAGAATCCTGAGCATTTCTTCAAATTGATGAAAGCACTCTAGGGATTGAAGTAATCTCCAAGACCTTGGTATGAGAGGTTGACCATCAACAAAGGTTATGAAGGAGGGAAAGTAGATATAACTATGTTTATCAAGTGAAGAAAAGAAGATGTGTTGCTTATCCAAATATATGTGGATGATATCATATTTGCAGCAACTAATGAGAAGCTATGCAAAGAATTTAGCAAGAAAATAAAAAGCAAGTTCGAAATGTCAATGATGGGAGAACTCAACTTCTTTCTTGGTCTTCAAATCAAGCAAATTGAGGATGTAATCTTCATAAGTTAAGCGAAGCATGCTAAAGAATTTCTGAAGAAGTTTGATATGGAATATTCAAAGTAATTATCCACTCCCATAGCCATTGATACTATCTTAAGTAAAGATGAAGCTGTAAAATCTATGGATAGCAAATTCTACAGAGGAATCATAGGCTCTCTTTTTTATCTTATAGCTAGTAGGCTTGATATATATAGTATGTTGTGTGATATTGTGCTAGTTATCAAACTGATCCCCAAGAATTGCATCTAACAACTGTCAAGAGGATTCTCAAATATTTGCAAGGCTCTATTGAAGCAGGTCTATGGTATCCCAATAGCATGAATCTCACTCCAAGAGGATTCACAAATGTTGACTATAGCAGAGACAAGCTCGACAGGAAAAGTACCATGGGAGGATGTCATTTCCTTGGAGAATGTTTAGTCTCATATTACAACAAGAAGTAGAATTTTGTTGTACTGAGTACATGGCAGTAGGAAGTTGTGTAACACAACTGCTATGGATCAACTAGTAACTAGAAGCTTATGGTATAAAGTATAAGTATCTCGAAGTTATGTGTGATAACAAGAGCGCAATTGACCTATCAAAGAATCTACTCACTTCATTAGAGATCATGTGCTAAGAGGAGATGTCAAGTTAGAATATGTTCCTTCCAAAGAACAACGAGCAGATGATAAGTGTATAATTACACTTATTATCATTATAATTTTACACACTAAACACTATATTTTAAGTCATTTTCATACTTCATATAAAAGATTTCACGTGGTATGTAGTTGTTTTTGATGCAAATGCAGTAGGTAAATCTTGGGAGTAAAATGATCTAAAGTGGAATTCTATGAAAAATGAGTGAAAAAGGTGCAAAAAGATGCATGGAACTCAAAGATTTGGCTTAGGATTGAAGCTGTCAAAAATCGGTGAAGTTGCAAGGAGAATTAAGAAGAAAATGCATTTCACGGTCGCGACAATCGTTCGCGGTTACTACTTATTCTTCTTTCGAATAGAATTATACCAATCCAAGATTCACGGTCGTGACAAGTATATAGCGGTCACGACTTGGATGGTTTTTTGGTTTCATCTTCTTAACTACCAACCGCCAGATAAGAATAATCAACCGCCATCAATAGTCGACGAAAAGACACTTATCAGAAGTCAACCAATCATGAAAAGGTGCCTATCCATTATGGATTAAATCAAAGCTTCTCAACCAATCACAATGAAGAGATGCAATCTTTCACCAATGGACACAACCCTTCATTTGGATAGACATAACCATTCGAACTCTATAAATAGGGCTCCAAACCTTATAAATTTCAAGCACCACTAGAGAGGAGAGCATTAGAGTGTAATTATAGAGAAATATAATGTGTGTATAGATAGAGAGTTTGCTACGTTCATAAGTGTTAGCAAGAAAATGTTTAAGTGATTCAAATCCTATTTTTTATCACTAGATTTCTCTACATTCTCGAGCGATTGTGGTATAAGTGTACTTGCAAATAACTTATCAATAAAATTTTTCATTCTTCAATATTCATTTGTTCGGTATTCGTAAAGAATAGCATCCTAGCGGAGGTTCTGTACAGGCCGATACTGAATTCAAAGTAGACGCAAGAATTGCGGGAATTAACAACTCCCATTAAAGAGTGGATATGGTTTGATCAACTTTAACTTTCACTTGCATACCTTACAGCTTTACTTTGCTTTCTACTTATACTTTCTATTTTGAAGTTTATGATATGTCTATGTGTCATGATGCATATTTCGTGTTAAGTCTTTTATGTTAATAAAGTTATATGCATTGAAGTTAATTTTAAGAGTAATTTTGGGGTTAACAATATCGTGTATAATCATTGGATCTATGATATAATGCTGTTTAGTGAGCCAACATTTTTGGAATGGTAACTTGCTAAATATGGCTATGTGAGAGCGACCCGTACTAAGCATAGTATTGACGTTGTCCAGGTTTATATAATTGTCTTAATTTATTTGCGCTAGGTTTTGAAAAGTCATTTCATGTGTTGCTCTGTGGTGAATAATTGAACATCTGGGTATTTAGAACTGAGTCTGTTAGATTAGTTTAGTGAATCATAACATCTTTGTTGAACTTGCATGCTTTCTCTGCTATCCTTATATCGTAGGGAAAATCTATATATTTAGGTTCTCTAATCTATCATATCTATATTTACTCATTTTTCATTCTAATCCTTCTTTCCTAACCTTTACTTTAACATATTTTATTTTTCTTTATTTTATCTTCCTTTTCGATCTTTAGAACTAGTCCTTCCCTGTGTGATCGATATCTTTTAAAACTACATCACAACTGTATACTTGAAGTTATCATCATTTTTCTATTCGATAAGAGGTACTGACAACACCTATATTTTTTGTGAACAAGTTTTTGGCACCATTGATATATAGCCGAATCTTGTGAACAAACTATTAAACTTGTCAGTAGAAAAGTGGCGAACAAGTTTTTGGCACCGTTGCCGGGAAATAAGTCTTTCGGAACAAGTATAGCCAAAAACTCACGATCAAGTTTTTAGCGCCGTTGCTGGGGAAGGCAATAGCATTCTAATGATCAAATTTCCGGAGAAGATAATTGTGTTCTAGAGATCAAATTACTGGAGAACGGGCAATTATATTTAATAGTTTGTTTTTCTAAGTTTTTCTAGGTACAAAGTCTAAAATTTGAAGAATTTGAAGAATTAAAGAAGATCGTGACCGCGACATACATCTCGCGCTTGTGAATATCGGGTTTCAAAACCTACTATTTCTGTGATTAAGGAAGTCACGATCGCGACAGGCCTTCGCGATCTCAACATGGGCCCTGGATTCTCCTTCTCAATAAAAACAAGTTTATTCTTTTCTTACTTTTTGTTTTCAAATTTTTAGAATAGCTAGTTGTTTGTTTAGTTTTTCATTTTTAATAAAATCTCTCACAATGAGGACATTGTGTTCTTTAATGTGGGGGACATTCCCGTAAAATCCAAAAAAATTGAATAAAATTAAAAAATCGAATAATTTGAAAATTTTTCTTGATATGTTTGTTAATTATACATTATCATTTCTTATACTTTACTAACATTTGTCCAAGGTTATTGTGAGTGTTAGGTATTTACAAGTTTGATGTTAGTGCACAACATTTATTAATTTGGCAAGGATGAGTGGTGAGTAACATT
>CATIWQ010147417.1:0-10898 GCA_949673415.1 Euphorbia schlechtendalii | reverse complement strand
GGTTTTTTGTCAACTCTTCTCAACTTCCAACCGCTGGATAAGGAAAACTAATCACCATCAACTATCTGACGAAAAGAATACTTTTGGAAATAATCCAATTACAAAAAGGTTCCTTTCCATTGAAGATGAGGATGAAACCTTGCATCCAATCACATTGAAGTGATGCAACCCTTCGCCAATGGATACGACTCTTCGTTTGGATAGATACAACCCTTTGCACCCTATAAATAGAGTCCCAAAATAAACCAATTTCATGGGTGGCATATACATGGGCAATGAATAGTAGTGTATGTATAGATAGAGAGTGAAAATTGTATAGATTTCATTACATTCAAAGTGTTAGTGAGAAAAATGTATAGGTGATTCGATTCTTATTTCTATCGCTAAATTTCTCCACAAATTAGAGCGATTGTTGTATGAGTGGAATTGCAAAGCACTTATCAATAAAAGTTTCTATTCTTCAACATTCATTTGTTTGATATTCACAAAGAATAGCATCCTAGCGGAGGTTCTGTACGAGTCGAGACCGAATTCAAAGTAGACGCAGGAATTGTAGGAATTGACGACTCCCATTAAAAGAGTGGATATGGTTTTTGATCAACTTTAGCTTTCACTTGCATACCTTACAACTTTACTTTGTTTTCTACTTATACTTTCTATTTCAAAGTTTATGATATGTCTATGTGTCATAACGAGAATTTCGTCTTGTATCTCTTATATTAATCAAGTTATATGCTTTCGAGTTAACTTTAAGAGTAGTTTGGAGGTTAACAAGATTGTGTATAATCACTGGATCTGTGATTATAACACTGTTTAGTGAGCTAACATTTTTGGAGCGGTAACTTGCTAAATATGGTTATGTGAGAGCGACCCGTACTAAGCATAGTATTATTGTTATCTAGGTTTTTATAAGTGTCATAATTCATTTACCCTAGATTTAGAAAAGTCATTTCATGTGTTACTCTGCGGTGAATTATTGAATATTTGGGCATCTAGAACCGTGTTTGTTAAAGTTATCTAGTGTATGAAATATTCTTGATGATTTTGCATGTTTTTCTATACTATACTTGCTCTTAGAGAATATCTATATAATTTACATCTTCTCTAATTTGTTCATGCATCTGTCTATTCATCAGTCCACCATCCCAAAACCCTGAACTTATTTTATTTTCTTTTGTTCCGTAACTATAGTTGGTCCTTAGAACCGAATGTCTTCCCTGTGGGATCGATATATTTTAAAACTACATCACAATTGTATACTTGCAATTATCATCATTTTTCTATTTGATAAGCGGTACTGACAACACCTGTACCATTTAGAACTTTTATTTTATCAGTAGAAAATTGGCGAACAAGTTTTCAGCACCCTTGCCGGGGATAAGCCTTTCGAAACAAGTATAGCCAAAATCTTGCGAACAGATAGCTTCATCAGACTTAGGATCAAACTTACCTAACTACTGCTTCGTGTTAAGATAAAGCACCTACAACCAAAAGATTTGAGATGACCAATCTGAGGCTTGTGCCCTCGCCAAAGCTCATAGGGTGTTTTCTCCAGAATTGGGCGAATTAAAACCTAATTCAAGATATAACAAGCTGTGTTAACACCTTCTCCCCAAAAGTACTTTGGTAGATTGTTATCACTCAACATGGATCGAGCCATATCAACTATGGTTCTATTCTTACTTTCTACAACCCCATGTCGAGGAGTACAAGGAAAAGAGAAGTTGTGGTTAATGCCATATGCTGAATAGAATTCTTCAAAATGAAAGTTCTCGAATTCACATCCATAATCACTTTAGATTTTGCTGATTTTAGTTCCTATTTTGTTCATTAACTGATTACTGAGCTTGATAAAAGATTCATATGTTTCATCTTTGCTACTCAACAAGATAACCCAATTGAATCTTGTGAAGTCATCCACAACCACCAACAAAAATCCCTTTCCACCCAAGCTCATGTGCTGAATTGAGCCAAAAAGATCTAGGTGAAGGAGCTCCAACGATCGGTTAGTTACTACCTAATTTATTGACCTAAATGATTTCTTAACTTGCTTACCTAGTTGGCAAGCTAAGCAAAGTTTATCCTTCAGAAAGTTGATATTGGGTAAACCCACAACTAATTACTTTTTGGCCAGTCTGGATAAAATTTTCATATTTATATAATCCAACCTTTTGTGCCAAAGATAAGAATTGTCCTCCTTAGATACAAGACACACATTAGTGGAGCTAGGGGATAAATCAATCATATAGACATTATTGATTCTAGAAGCAAAGAGAATTGTAGAATTAGTATTATAGTTAATAACTGAGCAACCTTCTGAGTTGAATGCAACCTTTTTGCCTTTGTCACAAAGCTGGGCTACACTAAGCAAATTGAACTTAAGTCCTTCAACTAGAGAAACCTCTTCGATTGAAGGAGAGACACCAATAGTACCACAACCCACAATGTTGCCTTTTTTGTTATCTCCGAAGCTGACTCTTACATTTCTTTTGCACTCCAATGAGATGAACTGACTTTCATCTCCCGTCATATGCCTTGAGCATCCACTATCCAAATACCACGTTCTAGAGTCATCAGCTGATCTAAGGCTCACCTACACTACAATTACGTTTTCTTAGGTACCCATGCTCTCGAGCTGGGTCCTCCTTTGTTAGTAGTGCTTAAGTTACTCCAGTCGTACTCATCATAATAACTATTTTTATGCCTGCAGAGAACTTTAGCATGTCCAAGTTTTCCACAAAAACCAAACACCATTTTTATTTTGAGCTGGCTCGCTTTCTTCTTTTTAGAGGAATTCTTCCTCTTAGAATTGTGAGTTTGGTTATTCAAAGTTTAATTATTGGCTGGAGGAGGAACCCATTCCTTCTTCAAAGCTGTTATCTCAGCCGTTAACTCATCTAATTGCTTAGTGAGCTTGCTTGCATTACATTCCTGATACTCAGGTTTTTCTTAAAGAAAGTAGATATCTAGAGATAAGGAAGTGATAGTATCTTCCTAATCTTCACTTCTCCTCACTAGTTCCTTGATGTTCTTTCCTGAATTATTAGTCAGTTTTATAACATCAAAGAGTACGTAGGTGAATTGTTCAATATACAAAGGAATTTCAGAATTCACGTCAGCTTGAGGAGATTTTCCTTTGCTACACTCATCTTTAGAGTTAGCAGGTTTGAATTTTACTTGAGGTAGATGCTGAGCCTTCGCCTCTATCATTCTCAATGGTTATCAAGTAGAGGTTGGAAGAATCAGTTGCCTCTTCATCGGATGATGAAGATTCTTCTGAATCGCTCCAGGTGGTAGCATTTGCCTCATTCTTATTAGAAAACCTCTTCTTATATATATCCTTCTTGGATTTTAGATAGCTTGACTGGATATGGTCTTTTTCTCCACAACCAAAACATTTGAAATCTTTTCTGTATTCCTTCCTGAGTCATTCCTCAGCTCCTCGTCGATGCTGAGTTGACTTGATTTTAGAGGGAAACTTCTTGTTGAACTTCCCATCCTTCTTCATGAAGTGTTTGAAACGCCTAATCAGAAGGGTTATTTGCTCATCAGAATCGCAGCTTATGGATTCATCAGAGGAATCGGCTTTCAAGATAATGGCTTTGTCCTCTCTTTCCTTTCCTTTACTCCTTTTGGAGTCATCGGTATATTTCCTCAGGCTCATTTCCTGAGTCAGCATAGCTATAGGTCTTAAGATCATGAGCCTCCTCGATCGCACTCTTCTTGGTATCCCACTCTAAGGTAAGGCTGCAAAGAATCTTCTTCACCAACTCCTCTTCGGTGAATTTTCTTGCCAAGCCTCTTAAATTCATTAACAATGTTAATAAACCTGGTATTTATAACTTGAATACCCTCGCTAGCGCCTATCTGGATTATCTCATACTCTCTCAGCATGAAGTTGACCTTGGACTCCTTGACCATGTCAATCCCCTCATATGTAATCTCTAACTTCTTCCAGATATCCTGTGTTGTCTTGTAGCCCAAAACCTTGTTAAATTCAGTAAGATCTAGCATATAGTGTAAGTAATTGATTGCTATGACATTCTCTTTGAGAAGCCTTAAGTCAGCGTCATCATAATCCTTTGGATCTACTAGATCACGTTGCCCATTCCTAACTACAGTAGGAATTTGCATACCAAGCTCAATAGCGAGCCATGCTTGCATGCTTTGTGATTGAATAAATTTTTCATGCGATTTTTCCAAAACATGTAATGATTACCATCTAATAACGGTGGCTTAGTTACAGATATTTCCTCCTTCAAGAGCAGTCTATCATAAGCCGGAACTATAGCTGTTGTAAGCCATTTATTAGATCTTTAACTCAAAGATAATTAGTCAATAAGTTGAGCACTCACTCTGATACCATTTGTTGGTCCTAAACGGCTTAATTACACAGCAAAGGGGGTGAATGCAGCTCTTGGTTACTTTTTGGATTTTATAAAAATGTTTACCAAGTTCAATTTTGAGATGTGCATGCTGAGTGCTTCGTGCTGAGCTAGGTCTAAAAACTTATAAACTGCTCAGCTTTGCTGGCAAGGTTTATATTCAATCACTTGCTGAGTACTCTACTCAGCATGGATTGGTTTTTCAAACAAAATGATGAATAATGAATTATCATGGTTAGAACTTCAACACCAGATATTTTATCATGGTTCAGCCCTTAGCCTACCTCCAATCCTCGAATTCCTTTCTGATCTTTAATCCACTAGTAATTTCATTCCTTCCTTAGGCGAAGAAGCCTTTATAGCGGGTAGACTCAATTACAGAAACTACCTTTCTTTCTAACAACCACTCAATCACAGTTTGGGTACCTTTTCAAACCGTCACTCAGATTTCTTAAAAGAAATTGCGAACATAGGAATTCAACTTATAAAATGTTGAATCCTTTACAATGTTAAATCTTAAGTGCTTTTCTATCCCTATTAAAAACAGATTTAAGCAATGAATGTTTGCTGATTGCTTGATTTGGAAATTCTTGAAGCTGGGAGTAATTGAATAGAGTTTCAACTCTTAGAAGAAATTCGAGGTGATTCACCAAGTCTAAATGTTTGCTTTAGTCTTCTATTTACAGTTAAAGGTCTTGGAATTAGCCGTTGTAAACTTCTCATCCTGACAGCTCTTCAATATCTCTTTTCTTCAAATCTTTCAAATTTTCCCATTTGAGACAAATTCCACAGACATTTAGAGATAGAGATTTCAAACGTTGAAGCGTGATATAAATCTATGTTCAAAAACTCTTTTATCTTCAAGAAATCTGTTTTGATAGAGAGGAGTGAGAGATGCAACGTGGAATTCTACGAATGGTTGACTTGATAACGTTGCAGAGTTGCGCTGGGACACTGAGAAATGGCGCATGTCAGAGGATTCCTTTTATCTTGGATTTTAGTGAGTAATATCCAACATACCGTAATGACACATTTTTTCTTGTGAGAACCACTAGAATATCTTCTTTAATTTCAGCGCTTTGTCTCTTGAAAAGCATCAAAGTATATTCTGTTTCTCACAGAAGCTGTTAGTAGCACAAGTGTCAAATATTTCTCTAAGTGTCAAAGAATACAACTTTTATTAAGAAAAATCTTACTCAGCACAGTTGAGTAGATATCTTATAAACTGTGTAATACTATGCTCAACTCAGCTTTTCTTACTCTAAGTCATAACTTAATTGATTACTCAGTAAACTGAGTTGTTTTTCCTTAAACAAACTCAAGTAAGTTTCATTAATTAAGAGTATACTTAGTACTCAATTAATTTCAATATCCTAGTCAGTTTGTTATTTCCAAAACGTTTTAAGTATTGTGAGGTACTATTAACTTGGGTTCAACAAAAACAATTGCTTATACTCATCATCTAAGTTGGAATTAAACAAGATGGATGAATTAGAACAATTAATCTTTTACCTATTGGCCCTCTCATAAGCTAATAAACAATCTTTAATATGCTGACATTTAATCAAATTAGAATGGAAGAAATGAAAATTATCATCAACAAAGAACTAATACAAAACATGGGAAATTTTCTAGCAACTTCGCAACCATGGAATCTACCATCCCTTTTTAAAGTGGATAAAGCCGCAAATAAACCTTGTACGCATAAAATGAACAAATATGGGGATAAGGCATCTCCCTATCGTTGACTTCGCTAAGGAGAAATTGAGTCAAAATAACATCTACTAGATGGTAAACAATAATTTGCAGAAGAAATACACATAGTCATCCAATTAATCCAAGTATCAAAGAAACCCATGGATAAAATAGCATACACACAAAACCACTCAATATGATCATAGGCTTTCGCCATATCCAATTTCAGAGCTACCATATCATCATTACCAAATTGTTTTCTATTTAAAGAGTGGCCCACTTCATAAGCGATTAAAACACTATTAGTAGTTAGACAACCAAGAATAAAAGGATTATGGTTACACAATACCATTCAGAATATAATTCAGCCTATTAGCAAGGATCATGGAAATAATACGATACAATACATTACACAAAGCGATGTGACTAAAATCAGAAATGCATTTTAATTTTAGGAACTAAAATAATACAAGTGTTATGCAAATCATCAAGCAAAACAAATGAGCACAAAATACTAGAGATTTAATGAGAAATATTCTTCCAAATAAGATGCCAAAAAGTTTGAAAAAACTTGGGTTGAAGCCATATGGGCATGGAGCTTTATCCGGATACGTAGAAAAGACTGCATCATTAACTTCATCTAACATAAGTGGGCGACAAAGGTCATTAGTCTGAGCCAAAGTGACTCTCAAAGTTATATGGTTGACAAAAGATATCCAACACCTGAGAACTAGTAAATAAATTGTTATAAAATTGCACAATTTGGTTTTGGAGCTCATCATCCCATTCCAATCTCTAACCCGTATCCTAGACAATGCATAACAATGAAAAAAGAGTATTGTTATCACCTTATTGGAATCAACTGATATAAGATCCTTGCCTCCAATATACTTCCCTTTCCTTATAGAGACAATTGATTTTATTCTAAGACTATCAATAATGTGAGTTGGTAGTCGAATTGAAGCTCCTTTTACTTCTATCAATCTCATTTCTACAATCATTAATATCATGTTGAAATTGGTCCTTATTATCTTTACCCCAAATCTATAGAGAGGCCGAAACCTGTTGAAGTCTAGAAGGAAAATCTAGCTGGCCACCGCCCCTCCAATTAGAGCAACTAAAACCCTACAATCCTCACTACTGCTCCAATCATTACAGTAGCAAAGAAGTATTCTTTATAACTGGATTCATTTCAAAAAGACATGAACAATGCATCATGATCATTAAACATCTTAATAATGTAATGAACAATATAGGCAAGAAAATTTGTAACTCAATCCTCGTTTGCAACCCCTTGGTCCAAACACTCATGGAGCACTATTTGACCATCTCATACTTGTTCCCATGTGAAATCATAGCCATTATACCCCATATATCGGATAAACCACAATCAATAGGCGCACATTAGAATGGTCAATTTGGATAGGAGGTTGAGGGAGACCTCCTAATTGTTCATGAGCAGACACAATCTCATGAAATTCCCTCATGACAACCCAAGGAATATTATGAGATGAAGTTAACTGGCGAAGGAGGTCCCATGATAAATGTCTCAGATGTTGTTGGGGGTTACCATATAACACTATAAAGCACCAAGTTCTGCCATTTAAACTTATAGTAACATTAATGTGTGAAATGTTGTAACTATGAAGAGAGATACAAGTAGTCGAGTTCTAAATTAAAGCCTATCCTCCACCTGAGCTAACACCTTGAACCATAATATAGCCATCGTAACCAATCTGATTTCTAACATCCTCGAAAAAAACTTTAGATCAACGAATTTCTTAAAGAAACACAAAATTAGGCTGTAATTTGGCAACTACCCTTAGCTCTTGAATTATTGTTATGGGGTAAACTAAAATAATTCTAGCTTGGTAGAGTCATTCCCATTGACGGGGTATGTTCCTTGACCGAGCCCCCCTCCATCAATAAAAAAGTACCACTAGAAATTATTGTTGAATTAGATATCATAATAGTCGAGTCACCATTCATCTCAATTATCTTCCTCTTGAAATCATACCCACAATCTAATTCCTCAACATGACCACCCCTCCCATTTCCATCGAAGAGAATATGGCATAAAAGATTGGCCTGGTTTGGACTAAAATGGCAGCTCCAACTCACTAATTACTATAGAAGTTCCTCGGCTTGCACCTCTTCCCTGTAAACCTCTATCATTATTCAAAAAAACTCATTTATTCCTCAAAGTTAGCTTCGCTAGGAGAATTAGGATTATAAGGCCGAACTGACGGAGTATCCTTCACACTTACTCTCAAAGAGGCGTCATACTTTAAGTTCTTACGATCAATTGGTGCATAAAATTTAGCTTCAAAAAACTTACTTGAGTGCCCATTTATACCCCAAAAAAACAATAGTTTGGTAGCCTTTCATATGAAAACAAATTACATTCCTATCTCCCCTTTGATTTAAGTGGCTTTTTTATATCCACAATCACTCAATCTTCATAAACCATCAAAAGACTTATGATCATTTATTACATATGTGACAATATAGTCTTCTCTGTTTAAAAACACGCTTGTAGGTGGTAGACATGAATCTAAAACTCTACATCCCGCAACAAACGGGCCCTCGAATTAGATCTAATTACAAAACGGTTTACTACAATCAATTTTGTATTCAAAAGATCATGGACCTTCATTCATAACTCTCTCGACATCAAGTTCATGAAAGAACTGTATATAATGTAGGAAGGGCTCAATTTCTTTAAACTTTATCCCTTTCATAGGAAGCCAAACACTAGTCATAACATACTAAAAGTAACTAGATTTAATCAGTCTATCTAATATTACCTTCGCTAAACCATAGAGGCCTTGACTACTCAAAGATGAAACCCTCCTCATCATCCCATTTCCTTTCATCTTCAGGTTTCACTCTAGCACACCTATCAATTAGATAATCTGCCATTAGACCTTAGCATGATTCTGTTAGCCTGCAAGGCCTATCCATATGCCAGCTCTAAATGGGATGAGTTTGGCTTAGGAAATCACAATATAGGCCTAGCTCGGCCCGAACCCATTGTGGCCCGACTAATGTATAAGGTGGGCTTGGTTTTCATCTTAAAACCCAAGCCCGGCCTGCCCAAACTGACAAGGGCGAACTCAAGATTAAAAATGAGGGGGGTTAATATTATATGTAAGAAAATACGAAATTAAATAGATATAAAATAATTCATGTTATTGTTACAGATGTAAAAAATATAATAAAGCCTTTGTAACATATGACATGATTTGGTAAGTAGCTTGGTTGGTTGGGTGACCAGTTTCAAATGTATAATGGTTTAGAATATCAAAGCTGAAAACGACGTCGTTTAAGTATTGTTAATAATCTTCAAAAGTGAAAGTGAGATGCTAGATTCAAACCTTCAGCACTTGGGGGGCTATCAAGTCTCCAAACATCATTTCCACTACTATTTTATGTCACATAATATACCTATTTGTTAGATATTCTAAAACTTAGGGGGGCTGGGACCCCTTTTAGCTACCACCTGGGTCCGTCCCTGCAAACCGATGTAATATAAATATAAAATAAATAGATATATATATATATATATATATATATATATATATATATATATATATAACACAAAGTCTATATAATTACCACGTTACGATCTTAATTACTAGGATCCTCAAAAAATTATTGATAATTTATAATTTTATAAGTGGCAATTGTTCTCTTTATAAGAGATATTCTAAGTTCTAACACATGAATATTTTATTGATTAGTATTTTTATTTCAGAAATAGATATTTCTTAATGTACCCTGAAAGAATTTTAAAGGAATATATCATGGATCTTCTGTAAGAATATATGCATAATTTTCACTCTTTATTATCATTATTCCATCCCCAATTTCTTTTATTATTATTATTAATTTTCCGTATAAAAGAGACAAAAAAAACCCAATTAATTTATACGAATAAAATGACCATAATTGCAAAATATTTAGGTCACATGCAAGGAATCAATAGCATAAATATAGATATTCATACAATCAGTGCACTATATAGAACTAAAATA
Source organism: Euphorbia schlechtendalii (assembly GCA_949673415.1). Classification (NCBI taxonomy): domain Eukaryota; kingdom Viridiplantae; phylum Streptophyta; class Magnoliopsida; order Malpighiales; family Euphorbiaceae; genus Euphorbia; species Euphorbia schlechtendalii. The sequence goes on along the minus strand of CATIWQ010147417.1, from coordinate 781 downwards.
TTAGATTGTTGAAATTTCATTTTGTTAGATTTAGTCAAAAGTCAACTAATTTGGATATCTCATCAATTGGATTCTTTCATTCGTTGAGACAAAAAGAGAAGCCTATTAATCAGTTGTTCGAGTTTGGCCTTCTCATATGTTTCTTACATATATAAATCTATAACATGATTGGTTCAATTTACAGTGCATAAATATGTTTCTAGTACCGTTTAACCTCAATGTAGCAAAAAGCGTATCTAAACCTCAAATCTACCCCAAAGCACATTTAATAGTCTTGGACCACAAAGAAAATGAGTGATGAATATCATGTATCAATTCACAAATACTTATAAATAAATATCAATTACGGAAAAGCAAATTTTTTTATTTGCTCATTTGATTCATGTGTTATAGATGTAACAAATTTGGTTCATATGTTATACAATATCTTAGTACAAAAGGGTAATATATAGTTGCATAGCACAATGATTATAAAAGGTTAAAAATTGCATCTCGATCAGCTAAGTACATATGGATACTGTAGGAATTGAATGAGCTATCTTTCTTTAAACAATTGCAGATGTCAGGGATTCGAAACTTAATCACCCCACATTTTTTAACCTGCTTTTTTTTTTTCCTTATAGCAAAATTGTGCAAACTCATCCAAGGTTTGATAAATAGCACCATACTCTGAGGCATCATGGTTAATTGCATGACACGAATCTCCAACATATTGCTCTAAGTCTCACCTTTCAATTATTAACATATATTCTTATTATATATATATATATATATATATATA
>CATIWQ010147416.1:0-16831 GCA_949673415.1 Euphorbia schlechtendalii | reverse complement strand
TCCTTTTTGTTTGATTTTCTAATTTTGAATGATTTTTAGTGATTATGCCTATTTGTGATAGAACATAAAAGATGCCTGAGTGGGTCAATTTTTCGTGATCCTGTTGTAAGTAAATGTGTAGGACACAGCTAAAGTACAGGGCTCCCTTCAATCCAATTTATGTAGCTCTTAAATGAAGTTAAAAAATTATTTTTTTAAAAAAAAGGGCATTTAGGTTGGTTCTCTCAAAAGAACCGTCCCTATTGCCTCAACATTCCAGACGATTCTCTTAAGAGAACCGTCCGGAATGCTCATTCCGGACGGTTCTTTTAATAGAACCGTCCGTATTGCTCTAAACCGGAGTAAAACGTTTTTTAAATAGCATTCCGGACGGTTCCTTTAAAAGAACCGTCCGCAATGCTCCTTATTCCAGACGGTTTGAAACCGTACGCATTAATGCTTATCAATGGCGTCGCAGCTTGTGCGGACGGTTCAAAACCGTCTGGAAAAGCAAAAAAAAACAGTCCCCAAAAGCCATTTCTGCACTAGTGATGCATTTGTCTATTCATCAGTCCACCATTCTAAAATCCTGAACTTATTTTCCTTCTTTTGTTTCGTAACTCTAGTTGATCCTTAGAATCAAATTCCTTCCCTGTGGGATCGATATCTTTTAAAACTACATCGCAACTGTATACTTGTAGTTATCATCATTTTTCTATTTGATAAGCGGTATTAACAATACCTGTTCAATTTAGAACTTTTATATTATCAGTAGAAAAGTAGCAAATAAGTTTTTGGCACCGTTGCCGCGGATAAGCTTTTCGAAACTAGTATAGCCAAAATCTTGCGAACACACCTTTTGGTTGAAAAAGATATGAAACATCCTAGGGCATTGATCCGGATGTTGAGCCTTTAAACTTCTTGTAGGGTCTTTGGTCTTTGTATTTTTATAATTGCGTCTATCTTTTCTAGGTTTGTCTCGATTCCCCTCTATGATATGAGGTATCCTAAGAACTTACCGCTTCTCACCCCAAAAGTGCATTTATCGGGGTTTAGCCTGAGTTGATGTTTTTGTAGGGTTCTGGAAAAGGTTTGAATATCCACCACGTGGGTTTCTTCGTTTTTGCTCATTATGATCATGTCATCTACATATACTTCGACCGTGTGATCGATTGATTCCTTGAACATGTCATTGACTAAACGTTGGTACGTTGCTCCTACGTTCTTCAGTCCAAATGGCATGACCGTATAGCAGTATGTTCCTTCATGAGTGATGAAGGATGTTTTCTCTTAGTCATCCGGATGCATGGGGATTTGATGGTAGCTCGCCTTTGCATCTAAGAGCGAGTAAATTGCGAATCCAGCTATTGAGTTGACTAGTTGGTCGATGCTGGGTAGTGGGATGCTATCATTAGGCATGGTTTTGTTAAGATCAGTGAAGTTGATACACATTCTCCAAGAGTCGTTTGGTTTTTTCACGAACACTACATTGGCGAGCCATTCTGGGTAGTGTACTGTTCTAATGTGACCGGCTGCCAATAATTTTTTTCACTTCTAGGTAGTGATTTCTCTTTTTTTGTTTGACTGGCTCCGCGTTAGGGTGAAGGTCTAGTTTGTGAGTGAAGACTTGAGTTGGGACGCCCGGTAGATCGTTATTGCTCAACGAGAATGTGTGTTGCTCTTCCTTGGGAACTTTGCATATGTCCTTCTTTATTTGTTCATCCAAGTTTCGTGCTATTTTTGCTTGTCTCTCGGGGGAGATCATGTACATTTCCAGGTTACCGAATGGTTTGGCCTTTTCCTCCTTGCTCCCCTCGCCCTCTTCTGGCTTGGTTTTCAATGAAGCCAAGTAAGTTTCATGAGCCACTGAGGGGTTTTCGATGGCGATGGCTGGCCCTCGGGTGGTGGGGATTTTCATTACTAACTTATTCATGGAGATTAGTGAATCGGTATCTACAAGAAATGGTCTTCCCAGAATGACGTTGTAGGCGATGGGGATCTCTACTATGATAAATTCTACTTGTGCTCTCTACTTGTGCTCTTTATCCTCCATTTCGACTTCTAGGTTTACCTGTCCTAGAGCAGGGACCGAGTGACCACTTAGCCCTATGAGTAGCGTGTAGCTGGGGAACATTCAGCTTTCTACGATTTGTATTTGGGATAAGGCTTGTTTGGTGATTAGCTTGACTAAGTTGCACGTATCCACAATGAACTGTTTAACCTTGTAGCCTTCAATTTCCCCTTCCGTTACCAATGGGTCAGGTCTTGGTCTCTTCACCATGTTGTATTTGGTGAAGAGGTCATCTTCATAGATCTCTGCTCTTCCATGCCTGGGTCACTTTGAAGATGTTCACGAGTTAGGCCCTCCTATCATGAGGATCACTCCTTTGTTTCGCTGCTTGGGTGACATTTTATCCTCTCAGTTTCTCTAATTATCATTGTTTTCTCATCTGGTGATGCCTTTAATAAATTGTTCCAATTTTCCCTCTTTGATGAGTTGATGTACTTCATCGGCTAAGACTCGGCAATCATCCGTGTGATGACCTTTGGCCCTGTGGAACTCACAGTATTTGTTTATGTCCAATCCTTGTTGGGATTCGGCAGTTACCCTAGGGTAACACAAACTTCTCTTATCATTGCTCTTTTGGATAGCGATTAGGATGTCGCTTAAAGGTGCATTCAGGGATGGCCTGCCGCTTGGTATGGGGCTAATGTAGTCCCTTCTGTTTGGTGTTCCTCTCGGGTTTCTGCCTCTCCATCGGTTGGATCTTTGGTCTTCAAACATTAAAGAGTGATTGTTGGTTTTTTGGACAGGGAAATTTTCTCTAGGTCTGTGTAGCTCGTCAATCTTTATGTGTCCTTTCACGATATTCATCATTTGTTGGAGGTCGACTGGGTTTCGCTGTATTATCTCTACTCTTAGCTGTTCGTTGCGGGTTCTTTTTATCATGGCTTCTTTAGATGTGTTGAAGTCAATGTTTCGTACTTGGAGGCAGGCCTGGTAAAACCTTTCAATATAGGTTCGTAATGACTCGCTCTATCCTTGCCTTACATCATGCAGCGTTCATGATGAGGTTGTAGCCGGTATAGAGCCTATGAATTGTGTGTAGAATTTCTGCTAGAGTTCTTCCCAGCTACTGATGGAACCGAATGGGAGCGCATCGAACTAGTAGGCGGCTGGTCCTATGAGGGTGTTTTGGAAGTACCAGCATGAGTGGGCCTCGGATATGTGTGCCATGTCCATCTTATTTTTCAAAGTTTTAATGTGGGTTCTTGGATCCGTGTCTCCCCTGCAGTTGTCGAAATAAGAGATTTTCACATACGGGTTAAGCGGTTCGTTTTGCATCCTGGCATAGAACGGGGAGTAGGATGCTGTTAATAGGGGTTCATGGATGGTCACTACGAAGTGGTTCAGCCCATCTTTAACCATCTTAATGAATTCCGGGTCATTGAGGTAGCTTTTCTCCTGTCCGGTTGGTTGGGGAGATGGATGGGAAGGTGGTGTCAAGTAGTGGGCGGGTGGAGGTGGCATTCCTCCTCCATGCGGCTGTTGATAGTAGGCCGGGTGAAATTCACCAGATTGAATGAAGTGTGGTCGGCTGAACAGCAGTTGTTGGGGAATGCTGGGATGCTAGACTAGTCCCATTAATTCTACCTAGGAAGGGGACGTGGCCTCGACACAAAATGCCACCTCGGGTGGCGGTCCCATTCATCCTTGTTGAAAGGGAGTTGATAGGGCGGGGGACTTATGCCCTAGAGCGGTGAAGATTAAAGGTGGGAATCCGGAATGAGGTGCTAAGAGCGAGTTGGGCGATATATATTACTGTGAATAGATGGGTGGGTATCCCGGCGTTGGATAATTGTTCATGCTACCGCTTGGAGTTCCGGTGAGTGTGTGACCTGCCATTGTTGAGCTGTCTGATCGATTTAGGAGGCCAAAGAGGTTGCGCCTGATCTGATTCTGATCCTTCTGCTTCATTTGATACTTCTGCGTTACACTTTCAAAGAAAGTGACGCTGTTGTCACTTGGGGGGGTATGTATGTCGGAGTGTAATGTACTCTGTGAGGACATAACCGTTGTGGTCGATGTTAGAGCTGCGGAGGTAGTGGTAAGTTGTGTTTCTCCACTTCTGGCTTGGTGTATTTCATAGGTCATGGCTGATGTGTTTTAGTGTTCATCTGTTGGAACAAGAGTTTTGAATTTTGTGGAACAAAAAGCTTTCTTTTATTCCACGCTCACCTCACCACTGAAAGATCTAAGTAAGAAAGTGATTCTCACGCACCTATCTTCAGAACTGTTGGTCTCGTATGCCCGTTCTTGCACGGTGGTTGAAATTTGCAAGACATGGGGTGACTAAGGGGGACTAGCCGAGTGATTGGCGTAGCCTCTCCGATGCTTAAGCTAGCGACGGAATTAAGAGAGGAGGCAAAGAATAATAAGTATTGAGAGTGAAAGAATTACATACCTCTGTTATGTCATTGAGGTATTTATATATAGGATAGAGAGATGAGCCCAAATAGTGATGGAGGAAGACTCTACCACTAGTGGTTCGTTCTTTCTCGAAGTATATCTCTTGCTTGGAGAGATGAAGTCTAACTAGGACTGAATTCCTTGCTAGTTGGATAACAAAAGGGAGATGACCTGGCATCGGTGACTTAGTAAAAGACTTCTGTTGCTGACATGGCCAACCGGTTGGACAGGTGGCCACATGGTCATGTGATACGGGGCGATCGCGTATATAGCTACATTATATTGGGTTATATGTAACTTGACTCTACTAATTCAGAAGCCGTTACAAGTAGCTCTAAAAAACTTTGATGTGTTGACATTCAACTTGCACAAATTTAGGTGAGTTGGCATTATAACTTGCACAACTAACAAAGTTTGATGAAGCTGCAATAGGTCTGAGTTTTATAAATCACTTATATTATGTTCATAATTTTAATAGCCTCTAACACGATGATAATCATTTTGGATAATAGAGGCAATTTGTAACTTGGAATGAGTTGCTAGCATATGAACAAAAGTCAGTCCTTTGGTGAACAAATCTGTCAGCTGATGGTTAGAAGATATTGATAGAACAATGATGAAATTGTTAGAACCATGTTTCAAACAATATGATTGTCAATTTCAAAGTGTTTAGTTGTGTTATGGAAAATAAGATTCTTAGCAATTGCAATTGCTGCTTCATTGTCACAGTGAAGTGGAACAAGAGAGTTAACTGGTAGAAGAAAATATGCCAAAAGATAACTCATACTTCTACATTTTACTTCTGCGCTTGCTCCACTAACTACCATTTCTTAGTTTTCCATGAAATGAGAGAGGTACCATGTAAGACGTAAAAGTTAGTTATGGATTTCCTTATCACTTTACATGTGGCCCAATTTGCATCACAACATGCTCAAACCTGAGTTGGAGACCTGATGGAGGGATATGATCAGTCCTTGAATTATTTTGTTAGGAAATAAAATTTTTTGCCCCTTTGATGATCAAGAATGATCATATGGTGGTGAACTTTGGCATCCTTTGCTCGACATTTACAACATGTGGGTGTACTTGCTCATTTATAAGATAAAACATGCATGTGGAAGTAAAAAATGGATAAGTGAGGATTTTCTGGGTTTTCCTTGTAAAGGTTTGAAACTTCAGTTTCCTTAAAACAACTATTCATTCGTTATTGGTGAATTTGTCTCTTAAGACACAATCGCAATCATTCGTCGAACTCTAGTCGTGTGAAGAACAATTCACAAGAACCTAAGTCTAAGCAGCTTTTTTTTACCAAGAATGAAAAATTTGAGGGATATTTTTGTATGAAAATAGAAAATAAACCACAAAGTAAACAAACAACGAATACCAACTAGGTTTTCAAGAAAAAAAAAGGTTTGCTCAAAAGTGTAAGTTAGAAGGCTACAAGAGTAGGGTATATAGGATAAATTACATTAACATGGATTAAGTTTAAAGGGCATTAACTTATGTAACCACTCATTCATGACCATTAACCTTTGTAACCACACCTTTATGGGCATTAACCATGAATGTTATGAGAAATAAAATTGATTAAACAAAAACTATTTTCATGGGATTAAACACACATAATCCCAAATAAAAATCTGGTTAAAAATAATGAAACGAAACTCTGTATCGAAACACTGAAGTAACATGTCAAGGTGAATGATGTTCAAGCTTTGACCTACTATTTCTCATTTCTCATTAATCTATTTTAGGCTTATAATATATCATTGAAAAACTCTCGAAACATAGATTACAATGAAATATCTCTTGTAATTTTAATCGAACCATCTCCATATTAAAATTAGCCTAACTTAAATAACGCACATCTTTATTTAACCATATTTTCAATAATGATTGTGTGATCTCCTTGAATGAAAGAGACAATGTTCCTCTTGATTAGATGTGCCCCATTGCTACCTCCAAACCTTTGATCTAACTCTTTCCATAGTTCTTTTGCAGTATCTAGATAAAGAAAATCTTCATAGAGTTCCTTGGACATGGAATTCAAGATCCAAGAAGAAACTAAACTATCTATCTTCTCTCATTTGTTGTATACTAAACTTCCTTCTATGTTTGGCTTGATATAATTTTTTGTTGTTAGATTATTTTTATAATTTATGTGGTTCACATGCATAAACAATTAAACTCGATTAAACATAATAGATGGTGTTGCATGATGGATTGCTAACCGAATGTTGTTTAAATCGGTAAGGGTTGGTGACCCTTTTCACACTATCGAATAGGATAATATAAATTGGTAATTTTATACTTGGCAGTTTTTTTATAGCATTATGTATATGCTATTTAAATTAAATTCAAAACTGCTAGTTTTGTTTTCAAGGACATTAAAGTTAATTAAACTTATAAAAGGCAGTTTTTGTTTTAAAAGATATTAACATAAATGTTAATTGTAGTTAATAAAAAAAACTGCACCATTTTTTTAATTAGCTTTAATGTAAATGTTTTGGAGAACTGTATCATCTCCTTTCTATTCTCTATAAAAGTGAATTACAGTAAAGATTACCACTTGCTCCATCCAAGTTATTGTTATCAAAGATAGTTGGGAATCAATTCACTTTCTCCTAAAAACAACAACAATGGAATAAGGTACGCTTCCGCATTTTGTAGTTTTATCGATTGATTCCTTGCAAGTTTTATAATATGTTTTGATTCTAGAGTTGTTTATAGAATTTTTCAATTGGTGTCCGAGCGGTTCTTGCTATGGTATTATTCGATAATGAATATAGGTTTTATATGAAATTTTAGTTTATTAAGAAATTAGGGTTCTTGAGAAATTTGGGGTTTTCTCAAATTGAATGATTCTCATGAAATTAAAGTTATACAAAAATACATATCAAATCTGAAATTATGATTTATGAATATGTGTTTTGGACCCTAGAACTGACTTGGGGTGTTTTGAATCATAATTAAGAAAAAAAGTTACAGTACATGGTTTGTTGGAATTTTATAATTATCTCTTTTGTTCCACTTGATTGGTTTATTATGGTGGCTAATCAATTGATTTCTTTTTTTTTTTTTTTTGTTTGATTCCATGGAAATTTCAAATATCAATTAGACAGTGGAATAATGTTGATATATAGTTTTGGTTTTGTTTCTATTCATTACAGTTTTGTTCATATGTTGAATTTAATATGTTTGAAGTTAAAACCTGAAATTGTTTTGGTGTTTTTTGAATTTCATAATTAAATTCGTTGGATAAATTTTGTTAAAAGCTTTGAGTTTTATATTACTCAGTTGACAGATTTCAAATAGTTGGAATTTTATAAGGTAGGGAATCCGTTATTGTTCATTCAAATTAATCAATTACAGTGATTATTGAATCAATTGATTTCACTATTATATTTAATTTTGTCAGTTCTATGGAATTGATTAAAGTGTTCTATTATGTTTTATATAGAGACAAGAAGAGAGAAAGAAGAAGAAGAGGGATAAAGAGAAATTAAGATTCAGGCATGGTTTTGGTTTTGTAAGGTGATTTTCGTAGAGTTAAAGATAGAATTCCGAGTTAAGACACTAAGATGGATTGTAGCTCTGTATGTTAGGGTTCTTGGTGTAAAATTTGGGGATTTTTCAATAAGTAGATTTTGTTCAATAATTGATTTAATTCAGAATGTCCAGAGCAGAATAGTCATAGAAGCAGATTGGGATTCAAATTGATGGTGCGGTTTTTATACTAATTGTAAAATTCTGAAAATTTGATATGTTGTACCCTAAGTTGTCTAGTGTATATGACAAAAGAATGAGTTCAATCTAAGCTTTGTATGAAAAGTTATGGTTGTTTTACTAAGAGTTGCTCAGGTGAAAGGGGTGTTTCAGAGTGTAGCGGATAACATTAAACCGTCTATGCCCAAAACTGATATAGCAAAGGAGTTTCTGGATGCACTAAAGGATTTTTCGCATTCAGAGGCAGCTGACAAATCAATAGTTGGGACCCTTATGAGTGAACTGACAACAAAGAAATTTGATTGGTCTAAATCTATTTATGAACATGTGACTGACATGGTTAATCTTGCAGCAAGGCTTAAGTCCATGGACAAGCAGGTGAGTGATGAGTTTCTGGTGCAATTTATCATCAATTCTCTCCCTGATGAGTTTGGCCAGTTCCAAGTGAATTACAACACTATGAAAGATAAATGGAACAGTCAAGAATTGAAAGCCATGCTTGTTCAAGAGGAAGGGAGATTAAAGAAGATGAAGGGACACTCAATTCACCTTACCTATCAAAATGGACATAGTGGGAGTCATGTCAAGCCCGGTCCTAAAAAGAAGAAAAGGAACGAAGGTAAAAAGGCCGATACAACTCAAAATTTGCATGTAAAGAAAAAGAAATGCTTCTTTTGTGAAAAAGAGGGACACATAAAGCTTGATTGCCAGAAAAGGAAGGAATGGTTCGAGAAGAAAGGGATTCCTTACAATCCAACTCATAAAGGAAAATGATCAATATCTCAACATGGGAAACAAGTAGTAGGCCATAAAAGCGAGTGTGGGAACATATAGAGCAATCCTTGATTAGTTGTCAGTTGGATTTAGAAAAGTGTCTATATGTACACGATTGTGCTAGAAACATTGTTTCCGTGGAAAAGTTAGATAATTTTTTTTATATTTTCAAATAAATAATGGATCATTTTTTTTAAAATAAAATAAATACTTTTATGATTTTAGTATTTATTGGATGGATTGTATTTAATTCGTTCATGAATTTACCGAATCCTTGAACATAATGTTGGTGTGAAACTTAGTAGGGATATACATGAATCTTTGGCTTTCTTATGGCAAGAAAGTTTAACTATGAGGTTAGTGAAAAGCGAAATACTACCTTCATTGGATTTTGTTGAATGGGATGTGTGCATAGATTGCGCTAAGAGGAAGCAAACTAAGCACGTGGTAAAGAATAAAGCCATGAGAAATAATGAATTTTTAGAGTTAATACATTTTGATACATGCAGCCTATTTGATATACCTACATGGAATGGTAAAAAAATGCTTTATCACTTTTATTGATAACTTCTCACGTTATGGTTGTGAATTTGTTATCAAAAAAGTCTTAACCATTGAATACCCTTGAGACATTCATAACAGAGGATGATCGGTAATTAAATAAACAACTTAAAGTTGTGAGATCTAATAGGAGTGGTGAGTATTATGGAAGGAATGTTGCAAGTGGTCAATGTCATATGGCTTTGGTTGCTCATTATGGCTCACCTTTTTGAATGGAGAATTGAAAGAAGAGGTTTATATGAGCTAACCAGAAGCGTTTGAGACCACAAGTATTGAAAATATGATATGTAGATTAAAGAAATCAATACATGGGCTTAAACAAGCTTCCCGACAATGGTACTTGAAATTTAATAGTGTCGATGTTAATTATGGGTTTATAGAGAACAGTGTCTATCGATGTATCTGTATGAAGATCAGTGGGAGCAAGTTTATAATATTAGTTCTATATGTTGATGATATACTCTTATCCACCAATGATTTAGGTATGTTGAGGGATGTCAAGACTTTTGTCTCTAAGAACTTTGAAATGAAAGATATGGGTGAGGCATCCTATGTGGTTGGGATAGAAATATCCCAGAATAGGTCACAAGGATGGTTAGGTTTGTCATAGAAAGGTTATATTGAAAAGGTTCTTGAGAGGATGGAATGGCAACATGTTCACCAAGCATAGTTCCAATCAATAAAGGGGATAACTTTAGTCATTTGCAATGTCCTCAAACTAACATGGAAAGAAAAGAAATGGAAGGGATCCCATATGCTTCACTAGTAGGAAGTTTGATGTATGCTATGACTTGCACTAGACTGGATATTAGTTTTGTCGTGGTATGTTGGAACGATATCAAAGTAATTCGGGTGTAAGACATTGGCATGCTGTAAAGAAAGTATTCGAAAAAGAACTCGATTAGAGGTTGTCGGGTATTCAGATTCGGACTATGCCGGATGTGTCGACACAAGAAAGTCTACATTCGATTATTTGTATCTTCTAGCTGGAGGTGCAATTTCAAGGAAAAGTGGAGAGCAATCTATCATTGCTACTTCCACCATGAAAGCAGAATTCGTGGCATGCTTTGAGGCCATGGTTCAAGGATTGTAGTTGTGGAACTTTATTTCAAGACATGGGTTAGTTGACAGTATAGTCAAGCCGTTGAGAATGTACTGTGATAATTCTGTAGCTGTTTTCTTTGCAAAGAATGACAAGTATTCAAAAGGTGCCAAACATATGGATTTGAAATACTTGGTTTTAAAAGAAGAAGTGCAAAACGGCAAAGTGTTTATTGAGCATATTGGTATCGAATCAATGATAGCGGATCCGCTAACAAAAGGTTTAGCGCATTAAGGTAGACCTATACTTAAGTATATCATAGATAACATATTTATGCTTAAGGTCCAAGTGGGAGAATGTTAGATTATTTTTATAATTTATGTGGTCCACATGCATAAATAATTAAACCCGATTAAACATAATGGATGATGTTGCATGATGGATTGCTAACCGAATGTTATTTAAATCGGAAAGGGTTGGTGACCCTTTTCTCACTATCGAATAGGACAATATAAATTGGTAATTTTATACTTGACAATTTTTTTATAGCATTATGTATATGCTATTTAAATTAAATTCAAAACTGCTACTTTTGTTTTCAAGGACATTAAAGTTAATTAAACCTATAAAAAACAGTTTTTATTTTAAAGGATATTAATATAAATGTTAATTGTAGTTATAAAAAAAACTGCACCATTAGTGTAATTAGCTTTAATGCAGACGTTTTGGAGAACTGTATCATCTCTTTTCTATTTGTAGGGAATTGTCATCGAAAACATAACCGCATCTGCGAAACCACCGGTTAAAATTTTCTCGAATTCGAATAGGATCTTCTCAAGAACCATTGATAAGGTTTCAATAAGATTTATTTTAATAAAATAAAAGCTTACTTATAAGGTCTCTTTGAGAGACGGATGTCGTGAAGCTCGCAATTAAAAGCTCTCCAATCTCACGTGCATGAACTACTCTCGATCGAGACCGGTGCTAGCCGTAGGGACGAAGAATGATAAGAGAAAAAACCCCAAGAACGGCTGCCCACGTGTTTCTATCTCTCACACTTGTTTTTGTTTTATTTTTGTCTATTTATAGTCTAATTAGTCAATAAGGTTTAGGTTTAATTTAATTATGAATTTGACCCAATTAATTTTAAGTTTAATAATTAAATCCCATAGTTTAATTCCTTAAACAAATTTAATTATCAACTTCCATATCTTACAAATTAACCCATAGACAAAATTAAAGATTGCAATTTAATCAAATAAATTGTCATACTATAAATTAATTTAATTAACTAAATTTAGACAATTAATAATTTTAGTGTGCAATACGTTATGATTAAATTTATTCAATTAAATTATTCAACATATTAATTCATTAGTTGTCAATTAAACAAATATCATATCTAAATACAATTTAATCGACTTAATTTAATTTAATAAATAATATAAAATAAATTATATTATACCATTAACTAAATTAATTAACTAAATTAATTTCTTGGAGTTATATAGATTATTCAATTACATTGAATTGACATGTTAATTAATTAATAATCGATTCTTCATCAAGTCTTGTAACATTGCATGTATAAGAAATCCCAGATCAGTAGTTCTAAGCGCACGAACTTTTGGGTCTGTCCATATGTTGGTAATGAGATTCACCCATAGACTGTAAGCGGATTCTAGCAAACCATTACAGCCCTCAATTGGGACAGAATACAGCCGTCTATTAAAGATACTGAACCCAATAGTTATCTCACAAAGTCCTTTGCCAGCTGACATCAATATGATGAACAAGAGGCATGGTGCTTGTCACCTTTTATGCAGTTCATCGTATTTCTTGATCTAGAATAAAATGATAAAATAAGTCAACGACTTATTAGACGTCCTTATCACTTTTATTCATCAAGTGGCCAGTGATTCATTTCGATTTATCAAATCGAATGGCAATCCTATCACTTCAACACTAATACTAATGTGGTCATGAATTATACCGAGCATATCCGTACTTGTAATCCAATATTTAAGGAACCGTTAGTAATATACTACAGCATACTCAAATCTATATCCGTAATAAGTTGAAATCTAGTCCGAGGACAATTGAGACCTATTCAGCAAATTGTCTATGACATACAACCATGTGACTTTGCTGTGTGGATCGGTCCAGCCCCATGTTTTCAATATGTGCCCATGTTCATGATCTACTTTACCGAGTGACATAGCAACTACATTGCTATAGATCATCCAACATACAAGTCTTTCGTTTCATTCATTCCTATGATTAAAACAGACTTGGGATATTTATGATTATCAATCAATGAATACTCTACTCATATTATAGCACAAGGTATAAATGCAGTAGATTATTGCCTTCATAATGTGACACTGCATGAACCAATGTCTTTAGAACTAGGGCACATTAACAATTCCAACACTATTCTCTATAAAAGTGAATTACAGTAAAGATTACCACTTGCTCCATCCAAGTTATTGTTATCAAAGATAGTTGGGAATCAATTCACTTTCTCCTAAAGACAACGACAATGGAACAAGGTACGCTTCCGCATTTTGTAGTTTTATCGATTGATTCCTTGCAAGTTTTATAATATGTTTTGATTCTAGAATTGTTTATAGAATTTTTCGTTCGTTACATACTTGAGTTTCTCCTTCGCAGTGAGAGCACATTTGATTGCTCTACTTCATGGCATAAAATTATCTATAATAAGAACGTCATTAACCAGAACCATACCTAGATTTCTGACAAATGACCTCCTGTATGGCGATTTTCAACTGGATATTCATATGCTTCAGGATTTGCTATAGTCTGAAAGAAATTTTCATTAGGATTCGCATTGTTCTTCCAAGCCATTTTACAGAAAAAGCTCTAATACCATGTAAAAACTGCAAATATTATTGTAAAGAGTATAGTTCAAGGATTAAGCTTATATACAAATTGAAATCGGTAACTTGACTTAACTAACTCAGAGACTGTTACTAGTAGCTCTAACAAACTTTGATGAGCTGGTTTTACAATTTGCACAACTATAGGTGAGCTAGCATTAAAACTTGTACAATTAATAGAGCTTGATGGCTGAGTTTTATTAATCACTTTTACTATGTTCATCCTTTTAATAATCAAATTTTAATCCCTAATTAAGTGTTTTAGAGTGGAAATTTTTCTTTCTATCTATCTTTAATTTGATCCCTAATTGATCGATGAAAAGAAGCGTATTTGTAGAGGAGTACAATGTAGAGAAAGGTTTGCACATAGACAATTTTATTTGAAAGGTTACTGCTTTGCGTATTTTATTACTAGTTCGTATTTCTCATTGTTGCTATATTGTTATTTTTCCATTGAAAAACGTTAAATCATTATTTGCATACCATTCTAATTGTGTCTCCAATAATAACCAGTGTATCAAAATACAATGATTACATGCACTCACTAGCTAGCTGGTAGTTGAATATATTTTTTTAATATTTAAAAGTATTTTTGTTGAAATAATCTTGTTTGAGGTTTAGTCATAGTTAAACCTCAATCCTCTAACAAGTGTATTTAGTAGATTTAAACTTTATTCTCCTCCAACTTATTGAAATATGCATTTGCCAACTAAGCCATACCTTGTTGGTTGGTATTTGAATCATATAATATATGTTTTACTATACTATATTTGAAAGTGCCTCTAAAGTATTTAACATTCAATCAGGGAACATTGTGTGTGTATATATATACACGCGCGCGCGTTTAAATTGAACATTATTTAATTATTGAAGAGGTCGGGTACTAAATTCAAGATCTCTCACCTTTACTTTAGAGGTATACTAATTGAATTTTGAATCATATATATATAATATATATTTTACCATACTATATTTGAAAGTGCTTCTAAAGTATTTAACATTCAATCAGGGAAACATTGTGTGTGTGTGTTTATATACACGCGAGCGCGCGTTTAAATTGAACATTATTTAATTATTGAAGAGGTCGGGTACTAAATTCAAGATCTCTCACCTTTACTTTAGAGGTATACTAATTGAATTATACCTTTACTGGTTATAAAAGTATTTATTGCAGAAATTATATCTATTGGATTCATTGCTTGATAAAAAAGACATAAAACCCTTTAAAATATTTGTTTACAAAGATCAACAATGTTATTATAATAAAAAGTTAAAATTATCAATTTTATGTTTTAGTAATTGTACTTGGTAATTTAATCAATTGTCCTAATCTAATGCTCAAATATTAAAGGGGAGAGATAAGTAGTTATAAGGATTTCTGACCAAATTACAGCATCGTATATTGGTGTCATCAATAAGGAGAGTTGTGCCTTTGTTTCCATTGTTTGCTTCTTTCCTATCTGCCCAAAGCAATCATTTTATTTGCATTTTTCTGCATCAACAGCTACAAAATTGACTTTGTATTTAACTTTGTTAATTTTTATACAATACATTCAGTTATAACATCAAAGTAAACTTGGGAAGAAATACAATAGAATTAAGAAATACAATTATTTTCAATAAAATACAGTGGAGAAAATAATGTTTGAGCCATTTCTCATTTATCTTTTTCTCATTTATCTTTAACCGTGTTCATTTTCAAAGTAAGATTTCCAACTTCTCCAACACTCTCCCAAATGTAACTGGCTATACAAATTGTCACTTGTGACATATTTCTTGCTCTATCTCCTCTAAGACATATATATAAAGGTCATCAACGAATATCGTCAGGGGAATACGAGGATTAATAAAGTTATGATTAGGCTTTAATTATAAACTTAAGCTTTGTGTTAATTGGCTCATGGAATCAAGGTATGAAATAGAGCTTCTTCAACCTATAGGTCGAAAATCTTTTTATTGAGTGAATTTCAATACATTGTAAAAGGAGGATGTGTTACACCTACTTCATTTTAAGGTGCTTCACGTGCGAACTTCTTCGGTTACTATAGAGAACTTATTGTTGCACCTTACCTACAGCTTATGGACTAAATGGTTTCGCAACCATGAACCCAATCTGAGCTACCTAGTTGCATTTTATGACAAAATATTATAAGAAACTTGTCGATTACTTACGAAAGCCCAAATACCATCAAGACTGACCGAAGGAGTAGTCAATTTAAAAGGTTTATAGTTCAAATCTCACATGTGCTGGAGTAGAGTGTGTTGATTTAACATCGATAATAAAAACTATAACTGAGCATGGACCTGGGTGGGCCAGGTTCAATCACCGCCAAGCTTATGTTTGAGTCATGTCTATTCTTTAATTAGCTTATGCAAACTCATCTCATGAAAAGCGGGAATGAACAAGCTGTCATGCGTGCCGATTGATCCGTGCCCAGGTCTAACATATTGAGCATTGCCTATCAACATTATGATAAAACGTTTATACGATAGACACAAGCAGAGCACTGTTCACAGTAATATTGACAATCCAATTCTAAACATAAAAGAAAATAGCGGTCGTGGTTAGTTAAAGATTGAAAATGTGACGAAAGACAAGCTTAAGTAGCCTCCAAAGCAATAGTATCACTCCATTCCAAAGCTTTCTTTGCCTTCTTTTATTGTTTTCTAACTAAACCTTTTTACTGTAGACGTTGTCATTATATATGTCTTCTAAATCTGTCAAAAGGACAAAATTCGTTAACCATTGGCATCTATAAACATTTGGAAAATGGTCTGGATGACAACTTTCTTAAAATTGTTGTATAAACTATTAGCATGGATGATATTTCGACTAGAAAAGTATATTCTAAATTTAAAAAATGATATATTTGTAAATTTATGTTAATCTTAACCGTTTTTAATGATCAAAATTTAAATTAAATGTAAATAAACAACCAAAATTAAATCTCAATCATTTAAATTTGATGAATGATAACGACCGGCTGAAATTTATAAAATTATCACTTCTCAAATTTTTGAGAATCTTAATCCATACTTTAACACATAAAATTGATCAATAAAGTTGATATTACCTATCACATAATCAATTAGCTCTCACTATATCACAATTAAGGATGGCAACGGGCCGGATCCTGCTTGGACCCGGCCCGGATCCGTTTTCATATATTGGACCCGGATCCGACCTGGATCCGGCGGGTCCATAATTTACAGATCCGAATCCGGATCCGACGGATCCGGGTCCATGTAATTAACATCAAATTCTTAGTTTCAGCTTCCATACTTGTACATTTCACCTTATTTTAAATAGTTTACATACTCATTTAATTATGTTCATGCAATTGTATTTACGTGGATATCAAATAATATTAATTATCC
>CATIWQ010147366.1:0-38857 GCA_949673415.1 Euphorbia schlechtendalii | reverse complement strand
ATGTGACAATTTTCCAATAGAAATCCCACAAAACAAATTTTGTGACAACAAATTTTTTATTGTAACAAACAATAACTTTTTGTTACAACAATTATAGTGACGGTTAAATTGTTGTCACAAATAGCTCGGTTTCTTGTAGTGTGTGCAATCCAACTTATTTTTGGATTGAACTATAATGAAGCATTTTACGGCTAAAATGACAGACTCACTCTACATCTACTCATCTTACTAGTGTTGCTAAAGCGTTAGGAGCTATGAAGGTGATAAAACTGAAAATTGCTTGAGGTGCTTGTCACCGTGAAGTTAGGCGCCCCTTAAGGAAAGGGTAAAAATATATCTAAAAATAGCAAGTCACTTAAACATATGGTAACAATATCACAACCATTAAAAATTATTCAGGTTTGCATAAATTTGACTCTTTCTTACCCGACCGAGTGTTTCTTTTCTTAAATAACAATAAATCTTCCAAAAAAGCAAATGTATAGGTAGAGCTTGACTGAGGTGCTCGCCAACAAGGCGTCGCATTGAAGGAGCCTTGCACTGTGTTTTGAGGTGGTTATGTCATGCTTCAACTCGCTTAGGCAAGTGCTCTTGTAGCGCATTTAATGACATTGCATTTTACCCTGCTGGAAACAACTAAAAAGAGTAACTAGAATAAAAATTCTACCTTGAAACGTTAAGTCAATATTTCTATTACAACATATTGTGAATGTCTATGTGTGAACTCATTTAAGTAATTTTAATGCTATATTTTACAGTCATTTTTAAATTTATTGATTTTTTTCGTAAATACATGATCTTGGAGATGGTAACATCCTTGTTGAATTTGCATAATATAAATTGTTTCTTGCTGTGAGAAAACCATGATCGATAGATAAAATCATTATTCAATTATTTTTTGTCCATTTTGAATTTTTATGTTGTTATCCAAGTTGATCATAAGATGCCGTTCTGCATAATTTTATGTTAATTCCAATCACAGTTACAATTTTAGTAATAGGAAGCATGAATCTATCCTGCTGATTCGAATCATGATCAATCACAGCTTTTATTATTATTATTATTATTTTTATCTCAGACATATAGGTTAAAGGCAGTTCCGGTATGGTTGTGGCAGACAACACCGACCAATTGCAGCAGTCAGATGAGTTTGGAACCCAATCAGAAAGACGGTTAGAAGGATCAGTGAGACCATTCTTAAACTCCAAAAGAGCATCTCTCTCACTCTCAATGCATCCTTCAATGCACAAACTGATATGAATTAGAAAGAAAATAATAGACCAAAAAAACAAGAATAAGTAATTACTCATCATTATTCTTCAAGTTTATGGATTTGAAAACAAATTTGACTATAGCCACTATGTATAAAGTGAAAATGATTCAAGTACTGTATTTGTATTAAATTTTAGTTTCTTTTTGTTATTATTATTGGAAGACTCGGTCTTAATTGCTTTTTCCAGTGATTTAACCACACTTTCAAAGTCTTCTAATAATACAAGTCTTGGTGATTGTGGACAGGAAATTGCATTTTGGCTTATGAAATTATTGAATGTGATCGAAATTCTACTTCCATCACATTCTGCATTTAGCTCGACACTAAGTACATTTATACAGAGGGTAAGAAGTCGTAGTTATAACTAAGCTCCGAATAAGATTATCAATTAACATTAAAGAGTTCAAATAAACATTAAAGACCATTTAGTGAAGTTTAGGCTTTGTTTGGATGATAGTTCGTCATGGTTCATTAAAGTACGGTACATTATAGTAGGCATGGTACGGTATGGTTCTTTTAAAATTTTTTGTTTGGATAGATAGTATAGTATGGTATGGTTTTCTAAAATTTAGTTTGATTTAAAGGAGAACCATCAAATCCGTAGTTTTATTTTCATGGTTCTTGGAACCATAAAAAAACCATGAGAGAACCGTACCATGAAAATAATCATACAACCAAACAAGTGAATTAAGTTAGAACCATACTATACCATGAAAAAATCATGAACCAAACAAGGCCTAGCTACTAGAGGTTAACCTAAACTTGGCTTCCCATCCGGGAACCTTTAGGCTCAGTGTTCCAAACAGTTATGGAACCTGACAGCTCTAGACGATCAAATGGGCTTTTTAGCAAAGGCGTATGATCCCCCGATACTTGGAACGTCACGTGTCAGTGACTTGATCCGGTTCTGTAGTAGTAACCAGTACAATACACTCCTTCCACCAAGTTAAGTACCATCCAATTTATTGAGCTCAGTTTAAGGGTCAGCTCTTGTAATAATTGTAGCTATCCCGCAATTAGACTTCTTCACGAAGCACACCACTCAGCAGTTTTGTAGCTTGATCAATTAGAAACCTGTTCTATCAATCGTATACTCTGATCAGAGGTTTATGAGTGTGTCACTTCAACAAGGGGCCCTAATGTACATCTCCATTATATTACTATATCAGGAGCGATAGATCCCATCTTGACTACATAGCTTACCAACATGTGATCATCGCTATACCCGTAATCACCCGTGTCATCCTGATCGCCAGGGTATAAATAAGTATGATCCAAAGTATAGCAACTCCTACATAAGGTAACCGGTATCTCATGTCTAAGGATACTCTTACTGCTACTGCAGTAAGACATGACACCAACACATGATAATAGTTATTTCCGAGTGTCTTTCTTATAGCGGTCTCCAATGTATTATCCGAATACATTCATGTGTTAACTCAAGGTACCACCTTCAGCTCGTGAGATTGGCTGCTTGGAACTAATCAAAGGAGGAAGCCCACACATGCTAGTCTATCCACTCCATTGATGTCCAGCCTCAATGAAACTACAACTAGGGATATTTAGACTATTCATATTAACACGTATGTGCAGTTCTCACTCCACATAGCTCCCACTATGTCCTTGCACTTTTACGCTATGAATTAGTCACGGAATATGTTTCATCAATGCGGATACACATATTCAAATATACATGATACCAAAGAGATACAATAAAAGAAAGCACTGATAAGTAACAAAGATGCCTTTGATTATTATTATTAATAATTCAAAATTGTTTGTACATTATAGCAAATAAAGACATATCGTCCTAAATGCCTTTAGGGCATACCTCATGTCTAACAATCTCCCACTTGCACTAGAGCCAATTGGCCATGTGCTTTATACCATACTCGTTAACATGTTGGTCGTGCTTAACCTGAGTAAATGGTTTGGTTAGCCCATCCGTTAGATTCTGATCCATTGGGACGTATTCTAAACTTATATCTTTTCTGGCTACCATCTCATTTACGAGATGGTATTTTCTTAGTATATATTCATTTCTGTGACGAGACCATGGTTCTTTTTCCTGAGAAATAACCCCATTGTTATTGCAACAGACCACTATAGGATTTACAATAATACAAGGAAAACGATCACACTCCCACTAGCCTTTTTATATGCACAATGCTCATTAGCGTTCGATACAAAACCGATTTCTCGGATTGTCTCAT
The DNA here is from genome assembly GCA_949673415.1 of Euphorbia schlechtendalii. Taxonomy (NCBI): domain Eukaryota; kingdom Viridiplantae; phylum Streptophyta; class Magnoliopsida; order Malpighiales; family Euphorbiaceae; genus Euphorbia; species Euphorbia schlechtendalii. The sequence continues at coordinate 35,371 of CATIWQ010147366.1, read as the reverse complement.
CGAACCTAATATTCCAACTCCTCGATGCTTACTTAAGTCTATAAATGGACTTTTGCAACTTGCATACATTAGAGCCATCGTTAGATGTGAAACCCTCGGGTGTCATAAACACATCCCTGTCCAGATTCCCGTTAAGGAATGCTGTCTTCACATCCATCTGCCAAATCTCATAATCGTAATGAGCGGCGAAGGCAAGGAGTATCATGCAGCATGGCCATCGGTGAAAAGGTTCATCGTAGTCAATGCCTTCTTTTCTACTGTACCCTTTTGCAACCAGCCTTGCTTTATAGGTAACTATGTTACCGCCCATGTCGGTTTTTTTCTTGAAAACCCATTTGCATCTTATGGGATTAATCCCACTTGGAGCATCAATCAAGTTCCAGACTTGATTTTCGTATATGGAGTCCATCTCTGATCTCATGGTTGAAAGCCATTTATCAGATTTGGATCCTTCCATTGCTTCCTTGTAAGTCTTGGGCTCATCATCTTCCACAAGGAAGAGATGTTTATCATCAGTGATACCAAACTTGTATCGCTCGGAAGCGATTGGAGCCTGACTTGACCTACACAATGTCGGTGTTATAATAGGCTATTCCATGCTTACACTATCTTGTGTAACAGGTTTAGGTATAATCAGTTGGCTGTCTATTTGATCTACTTGAGTGCCTAACTCAAGAATGCTCCCACTAGCTTTCGTAAGTATATGCTTGTTCTCGAGGAATTGAGCATTTCTAGAAACAAGGACTTTCTGTTCCTTGGGATCATAAAAGGTATACCCTATAGTCTCCTTAGGGTAACCTACAAACAAACATCTATCAAACTTAGAAACCAGCTTATCTGAACTTGTCCTTTTAACATATGCATGACATCCCCAAACTCCCAGGTGAGAAAGTGCCGATTTCTTACCAGACCATAATTCGTATGGAGTTTGATTAATTGATTTAGAAGGCACTCTGTTTAGTATATAAACTATGCTCTTAAGTGCATAACCCCAAAAGGATCTGCTAAGTTTTGCTAGGCTCATCATGGACCGAACCATATCGAGTAGGGTTTGATTTCTCCTTTCTGACACTCCATTATGTTGGGGTGTATAAGGAGGTGTCCATTGGGATAAAATACCATTATCCCTTAGATCATCCTGAAACTCCTGGCTTATGTATTCACCGCCTCGATTAGATTGAAGGGTCTTGATACTTTTCCCAAGCTGTTTCTCTACTTCAATTTTGAATTCTTTAAAAGCATCAAAACTTTTAAACTTGTGCCTCATAAGGTACAAATAACCATGTCGTGAGTAATCATCAATAAAGGCTATGAAGTAGACGAAACCCTCATGTTTCTTAACACTCATTAGGCCTCATACATCGGAATGCATTATTTCCAAAATACTAGTGGCACGCTGACCCTTTCCTTTGAAAGGTTTCTTAGTCATCTTCCCTTTTAAATAAGGTTCACACACATCGTAGGAAGCCCATTCCATTGGGCCTAAGTCTTAACATTTGTGTAACTTAGTTAAGCGAGTCTCATTTATGTAGTCTAAACGACAATGCCATAAGTATGAGGATTTCTTATTATCTAATTTCGCTTTCTAAACTATGTTCATATTTAGAATTTCAGTTTTAGTATATAGAACATATATGCCATTCAAAGATATTCCATGAGCATAAAGAATATTGTCATGCTGAATTTGACATTTATTATGAGAAAATAAAATTTCAAATCCTCTGGTTGCTAGAAGTGCAACAGAAATAATATTCTTAGAGATAGTTGGAATATAATAAAAATTGTTCAAAACTAAAACAAGGCCACTAGGCAAACGAAGACTATATGTCCCTACAAGTATTGCAGCAACCTGTGCTCCAACTTTTAGGTTCATTTCCTTCTTTGCTAGCCTCATACTGTTCCGCAACCTCTGCACAGAAGTACAAATATGAGTACCACAACCAATATCTAATACCCAAGTAGACTCATAGGGAACTATAGAGAAAATCTCTATCATGAAAACACTTGAAGTAGATGCCTCACTTGGCTTCTTCTTCACGTGTTCAGAAATTCTAACCTTGCAATCATTCTTCCAGTGGCCAGCCTTGCCTCATCGTAAGTAGACATTTGCAGTTCCTTTATTTTTCTTCTTCTTACTGACTTTCTTCTTGGCACTCAGACCCTTTCCAATACGGGACCCACCCTTGGAAGGCTTGGTTTTGTCAACCAAAATATAACCTTGGGATCCTTTTTTATCTTAGGCTCTACAGTTTTCAACATGTTGACCAACTCGGGTAGCATGGCAATGATCTTGTTCATGTAATAATTAGTCACAAAATGTGAATAAATATTAGTTAATGAAGCAAGAATTAGATCCACACATAATTCGTGATCCATCACAAGACCCAATTGATAAGTGTATAATTACACTTATTATCATTATAATTTTACACACTAAACACTATAGTTTAAGTCATTTTTATACTTCATATAAAAGATCTCACATGGTATGTAGTTGTTTTTTATGCAAATGCAGATACTAGGTAAATCTTGGGAGTAAAATGATCTAAAGTGTAATTCTATGAAAAAAGAGTGAAAAAGGTGCAAAAAGATGCGTGAAACTTAACGATTTGGCTTAAGATCGAAGCTGTTGAAGATCGATGAAGTTTCAAGAAGTGTTCTGAAGAAACATGCAATTCACGGTCGAGACAATCATTCGCGGTCGTGACTAGTACACTTCAAAAATAGAACTCTGCCAAACAAAGATTCACGGTCGCGACATACATATCGCGGTCACGACTTGGACGGTTTCCTAGCTTTATCTTCTTAACTACCAACCACCAGAAAAGTATGATCAACCACCATCAACTACCAAAAAGACACTTATCAGGAATCAACCAATCATGAAAAGGTGCCTATCCATTGTGGATTAGATCAAAGCTTCTCAACTAATCACATTGAAGAGATGCAATCTTTCACCAATGGACACAACTCTTCGTATGGATAGATGCAACCCTTCGAAATCTATAAATAGGGCTCCAAACCACACAAATTTCATGGCATTGGAATTAGAAAAATTTAGAGATATAGTGTGTGTGTGGATAGAGAATAAAATGTCTAGTTTTCACTACGTTCATAAGTGTTAGCGAGAAAATGTATAAGTGATTCGAATCCTTGTTTCGATCACTAGATTTCTCTACATATTCGAGTGATTGTTGTATAAATGTACTTGCAAATCACTTATCAATAATATTTTTTATTCTTCAATATTCGTTTGTTCAATATTCACAAAGAATAGCATCCTAGCGGAGGTTTTATACGGGCCGAGACTGAATCAAAGCAAACGCAGGAATTGCGGGAATTGACGACTCCCATTAAAGAGTGGATACGGTTTGATCAACTTTAGCTTTCACTTGCATACCTTACAACTTTGCTTTGTTTTCTACTTATACTTTCTATTTGGAAGTTTATGATATGTCTATGTGTCATAATGCGTATTTCGTGTTGAGTCTTTTATATTAATCAAGTTATATGCTTTTGAGTTAAATTTAAGAGTAGTTTCGGGGTTAACGAGATTGTGTTTAATCACTGGATATGTGATTATAACACTGTTTAGTGAGCCAACATTTTATGAATGGTAACTTGCTAAATATGGCTATGTGCGAGCGACCCGTACTAAGCATAGTATTGACGTTGTCTAGGTTTATATAATTGCCTTAATTCGTTTGTACTAGATTTAGAAAAGTCATTTCATGTGTCGCTCTGCGGCGAATAATTGAACATCTGAGTGTCTAGAACCAATTATGTTAAATTAGCCTAGTGATCGTAGCATCTTCGTTGAATTTGCATGTTTTCTTTGCTATACTTATTTCGTACGAAAATCTATATATTAGAATCTCTAATCTCCCATACATATATCTATCCATTTTTCATTCTAATCCTCCCAACTAAAATCCAAAAATATTTTATTTTCTTTATTCCGTTTTTCCTTGTTGATCTTTAGAGCTAGTCCTTCCTATGGGATCAATATCTTTTAAAACTACATCGCAACTGTATACTTGCAGTTATCATCATTTTTCTATTTGATAAGAGGTATTGACAACACCTATACTTTATGTGAGCAAGTTTTTATCGCCGTTGATATATAACCAAACCTTGCGAACAAACTATTAAACTTATCAGTAGAAAAGTGGCGAACACCAATCGGGTCAGCTTCTCTATATAACCCAATAGTTTAAGAGCATGTTGCGGTGCTGAAGTGCTAACCTACATCTTCGTTCTGAATAAGAGGTTTGATGTATCAAATCTCTTGGACCTGGCATGCTCTTAAAAGAGCTCACGAAGATGGAGAATCATGGTATCTAGGTCCATGCTCTCATGCTTATTCTGCATCACATTCATCAAAGAGGGCCTCATCAAAAACATAAGTTATCCTTTCGGATCTGAGGACTATCCTCACCACCCTGAACCAATCAATAAATCTAGTTCGTTGTCAAAAGCGAAGGTTTATCTTTGGATTCATTTATTCAACCAAGATATAAGATAGAATTTGTTTAGAAATAAGGATATATACATGCATTTAATATAAGGTCTTTAATTAAACACTTAATTTCATACTATTTTATCGATATTTAAATAGCCCTTTCTATTCAAATTTGGGAAATTTGGTTGAACCAATTTTCGTTAGTAGGTAGCATCCATATCTACTCATCATGACCCCCTCTATCGTAGGTAGCATCCATAGCTATTCGCCCTAGTCTAGGTCTTATACGATGGATATAATTATGAGATAATAATTTCGGGCTATGAGGAATTATTAACTCTAAGAGAACATGCTCTGATTGGTATATCAAAATCATTCCATTATGCCAAGCCTCCACATAGCACGCAAAACAAAAAAGGTCCATGTTTAAGTTTTCGCACCTATGTCTATATGTTTTAATTTTAACAACTTAAATCATGTTTGTAAAACCATATGCGGAATAAATTCCCATACTAGAAATTGACTAAGTCATAAACATCCCTTGGGTATACTGGAATCTAATATTGATGGTAACTTCCAGGTAGGAGAGGCCCCCTTAAAGTGAATAAGCATCCTTGTCCATTCCTTACCAAAATTACCATGGGCACTTTGATTCATTATACCATGGATAATTAGGATTTAAAGATTTCATTCTTTAGTTAAGTGAAGTATGAGACGACCCTTAATTAAAGCATTTACCCGTGTGGTAAAACATCGCTAATTTTATATGATAATCACCTAGACTAAGTTTGAGCAAAACCTTAATCTAGTTATCACAACATTTTCTATAACAGGAATTGAAACCTAAGTCATGCATAGCATACTTTAATCAATTCATACAAAATCACATTTTAATATATTACAATCAATCATGCATAGCATAAGGCAAGCTCTGACACTACTGTCATGTAATCAAGACAGTAATTGAACATGTATAGGTTGCAAGACGGAAATTCAAAAATATAAAATTAACTTGAGGATCTTTTAAGTATTCCATGATTGATATAATCTGAGTTAAAACGTTCCATAGATGCTTTTAGGTTTATAAAACATAAAAAATAAACCTAGCATCTAAAGATTAAAGCATTACCAGTTGATATGTGCTTGATCTCTTTTTGGTAGCGGCATTCCCTTTGAGCAATTCTAATGACACAAGCTTCTAAACTAGGAGAGCCTCTATGACTTGATCCACACGGATCTTCACCGACCAAAACCTTGGAGAGGTAGAACCTGTCGATTGACAGCAATTGCTAGACCACTGGTAAATCAACCCGAAAACCAAAAGTGAAAGCTCACTTAAACTTAGAGCCTTTTAAAAGAACTCTTCAATTTGTTTGGAGAAACTCGAGGAGGATCTCGTACAACAAAAGAAGAGGAGAGTAGAAATCAAAGAGAAAAAAAGCTTAACGCTTTTTGGTGTGTATGTGAATAATGAGGCTTTGATGCCTATTTATGGGGAAAAGGGGGAGTGATAGACTCCCCCTAAAACTCTACATGGGATGGGATAAATCCCATCCCATGTATAATGGGTCAACCGTGCGGGTATAGGTACCCGTGGGTTGACCCGCGGTTGCCACAAGGCAAGCCCTAGCAAGCTTGCCTTGTGTCACAAGCTATGGCTTGTGACTTTCCTGCAAGCCCAACAAGCGGGCTTGTGCCAGGCCGCGCAAGTATAGCCTCTCGGCAGCGCTCGTGGCCTGCAACCCGCTAGCATGCGTGGGCTGCCCATGTGAGCTAGCAGTCCGTGAGCTTGTTGGCTCGCGGGGTAGCCGCGCATGCCCCATTTTGAACAACCTGTGTTCCATTTGGGGCCCATTCGCAATGGGAAAATTCCCTTGCTCGCTTCATGCAACATTTTCCCTATCTTTTCATTATTTCTGTTAATTATTAATATTATTATATCAATTAACAATTCTTCTCATTGATTTCTCAACTTAAATTTTCGGTACAAACCAGTCCATAGGTTCTTTACATGGTCCGATAAAGACCCAAAGTGTGTGACCTCATAGGATCCCAAAGTATAGAGCCTCTAGAGGTTAACTTAACATATGGCTTCCATCCGGGAACCTTTAGGCTCAGTGTTCCAAACCATTATGGAACCCAATAGCTCTAGACAATAAAATTAGCTTTCTATAGCAAAGGCTTATGATCCCTCGATACTTGGAATTTCACATGCCTGTGACTTCATCTGGTTCTGTAGTAGTAACTAGTACAATACATTCCTTCCATCAGGTTAAGTACCATCCAGTTTATTGAGCTCGGATTAAGTGTCAGCCCATGTAATAGCCGTAGCTTTCCTGGAATTAGACTTGTTCACGAAGCACACTACTCAGCAATTTTGTATCCTTATCGATTAGAAACCCGTACCATCAATCATATAATCTGATAAGAGGTTTATGAGTGTGTCACTTCAACAAGGGGGCCTAAGTTACATCCCCATTATATTAATATATCAGAAGCGATGGGTCCCATCTTGACTACATAGCTTACCTACATGTGATCATCACTATACCCGTAATCACCCATGTCATCCTGATCGCCAGGGTATGAATAAGTATGACCCAAAGTATAACAACTCCTACATAAGGTAACCAGTATCTCAGGTCTAAGGATACTCGTACTGCTGCTGCGATAAGACATGACACCAACACATGGATATAGTTATTTCTGAGTGTCTATCTTTTGGTGGTCTCCAATATATTACCCGAATACATTCATGTGTTAACTCAAGGTACCACCTTCAGCTCGTGAGATCGGTTGCTTAGAACTAATCCAAGGAGTAAGCCTACACATGCTAGTCTATCCGCTTCGTTGATGTCCAGTCTCAATGAAACTATGACTAGAGATATTTAAACTATTCATAGTAACACATATGTGTAGTTCTCACTCCACATAGATCCCAGTATGTCCTTGCACTTTTATGCTATGAATTAGTCACTGACTTTGTTTCATTAATGCGCATATACATATTCAAACATATATGATACTAACGAGATACAATAAAAGAAAGCACTGATAAGTAACAAAGATGCCTTTGATTATTATTAATCATTCGAAACTGATTGTACATTATAGATAATAAAGACATATCACCCTAATTGCCTCTAGGGCATACATCATGTCTAACATTTATATTTAGTATAACATGTATTATATATGTAATAGTTTTGTTGTAATTTGGTTTTGGTATAATAGACTTTATACGTTTTTCTATTTTGTATAATATGAATTATACATGTTTATTTTGCATCCCTTCAGCACCTGTTTATACCAGGATTATACTTGTTTATCCAAATGCTTTTCTCTTTTTCAAAAATCTCAATAATTCGAAATCCAACTGCATATTAAAGAATGAAAGTGGTTATGAAATTCTTTTTTACGTATAAATTAAATTATTTTTATTTGTATATTTTTGGAGATTGAATAAAGCTTATTTATATTGCTCGCATCTTAAAAATGTACAGTACTGGTATAATGCAAAATCTATATCCTTAATTTCATTTAATAACAATATTGATGGTAAAGGTCTTATACCTATTTTTCAATCATGTTCATTTTCAATAAAAAAAATCTATGAATAATAAGCATTTATCATTGCTCACATTCAGTATAATATTGGTATAATCAAAGTTGTCTAAGGGGCAAGGCAAACTAAGGAACTATGGGGTTAGGCATGCCCAAAGGCGAGGCGCACACCTTTGGTACATAAGGTCCACAAACAATAAAAAAAGGTTCAACATGCAACAAATGCTAGAAGTTACAACAAATGTGTAATAATGAAAGTCACCAAATCAAGTACCTCTACCTGCTTCCTTATATATATTTTTTTATATTGTCTTTTAGAATTCATCAATCAAATGAAATTGCTCAAATATTAAAATATCATGAAAGTCTATGCTCCAATTTAATATAGGAACAATGAAAAGCGATGTTAAACAAAAAAAAAGTTCCCCTTAAGGGAAACAAGGTGAACCGAGGCGAGCCTCGGCTACAACTATAGGTATAATTAATAAAAAAACAACTATGAGTATAATGCAGTTCCATTTCTTTAATTTCATTTATGACAACAATAATATTAGTATAATATTCATTATACCATAAGTAATTTTTCCAAGTGGTATTATGTGTATCAACAAGTTTACATTTTGGTATTATATACTATGTTTCTTTACGCGAGAACTTTTTCAGGTGTTATATATGCATATTATACGCATTTTGGTATAATATTCATTATTTCAGATTTCTTTACATGATTTTTTTCAGCTATAATGCATATTACACGAGTTTGCATTTTGGTATAATGTATAATGTTCATTATACAATTATATGTGATGTTTTCCAGGTAGTATTATGCGTATTATACGAGTTTGCATTTTGGTATAATATTCATTATACCAGATTTGTTTATTGAAATTGCAATCTCAAGATTGATTAATAAGATGCAAATAAAACAAATCCACGGAACTTATAATTTTAGCTCAACAATTCAAATGTGCATAATAAATTGCTCTAATAATAAGAGTATATTGTTGCAACAATCAATAATTTCAAGAAATAAAACGTGTAATAAAGTACCAAACTTCTTAAGTTTGTCATGTTACACTACATACCCACAGTTTGACATAAGAATATGTTATTTTATACCATATCATGTTGAGGGATTCCTTCTGTGATGCACACAATAAAATCCAACTCAACTTCCATTACCTCCATAATTGCAGCAGTAGCAAATGGTGGAGATACTTAAATGATTGAAGCATTTACCTTCGTTTCAGCCTTTGCTTCTACAACCGTGTTGAAAATGATAAGTCCCAAGTTTTCAGTTCCTCCCTTCTTTGGTGATGCACAATTGAAATTGAACTTTGAAACTAGTCGGGTGGAAATTCTTGCATAGTTGCACAATTCTCTTGAGCTGAAACAAAATTTTGATTAATACTAAGTTTATTAGAATCCATGAGTTATGAAAATCAAGATCATTGGGTTTATAAAGTAAAGAATTAGTTATCTTGAAATCATCTTTAACATCATCATAGAGCTGAAGCTCAAACTCCGTGGAATAACCAAACATATAACAATAATTTACCTTTGCAATTTCAATGCTATCAAGGTTATCGCAAACCTAATCCATTATGAAATCTGCAATTTCTAAATCTACTAATTTCGAAGACATTTTTCTCTCATAATACAAAAAGTTCTAACAATTTACAAGACTTAATTAGAATTCCAATTGAGCACCACAAAGATCCTAATAATATAGTCAATACAAATAAGCCTCGAATTGACACATAAAGGAGAACATGATAACAACAATAATAAAAAAGTGGAAGGAAAAAGCTAAGGAAAATAACAAACAGTTGGTAAGCATTTGAGGAATCAAATTCGAAACCGTAAAAGAGAGGCAATAAATGCAGAAGGGGGAGAAATAAGAGTTACAACTAACCGACTGATTAAGAAATGACAATTGGATTAAACAATGATGTCTTTTGCTGCATGTGAGGAGGAAGAAGTAGAGGAATAGAAAGGAGTAGTGACGAAGATTGATTATATGGGTAAATTATGGGTAAATTATGGGTCTTATTTCCTGCCTTTTTAAAAAAACCTCTTATCTCATTATAGATAATAACCAGATGCAAACAAGAAAAAAAATTAAGAGGGGTGGCAAACACCCAATATATTTTGGGGAATTCTCTACTACCAATAGGTAAAGATAGTTGCACATATATAAGAAGGGTTTATACACAATTACAAATACAAAGATAAATCTATAAAGATAAATACCAAATATGTAAAGATAAATTCTCAATATAAAGATATTATCTAACATCCCCCCTCAAGTTGAGCTAGGTGAGATAACACGACCAACTTGTCACGTAAGATGGCAAACTACGTATGTGATAACGGCTTCATGAAGATATCCATGATTTGTTCATCCGTGGAAATGTAACGAACGAACGAACTTCTTTTGAGCAACTCGTTCATGAATAAAATGAAAGTTAAGTTTGAGGTGCTTCGTCCGATTGGGGAAAACTAGATTGGCAATCAAGTATGTGGCACTTAAATTATCACACCAAAGGACTAGAACTGATGTTAGAGGTATTACAATATCTCGTAGAAGCATGTCAAGCCATGAAAGTTCAGAGGTGGCTATTGCTAAGGCCCGATACTCGGCCTCACAGAGAAACAGTATTCTATTTTCTAGTAGCCTAGAATATAATATTGGTGCCATGATAAACCGCGAATCCAGTCACAAAGTGTCTGTCATCTGGATCGCAAGCCCAATCAAAATTGGAATATGCGATGAGGGAAATTGAATGTTGTGGCATGTACCGAAGACTAAACGATGATATGAGGGATGACACGGAGCGGTGGGCCAAGAGCGTGCTAAAATGAGAGGCGCGGTCCACCAGGGTGTTTGAAAGTGCACCGGGTCGTGGGACCTTGGAAAAGGTTTAAAGAGAGAAAGTGAAAACGTTTTTAGATCGATCGAACCTGAATCCACCATCTCTTTGTGTGGAGTCACCACCTAGATTAGCTCTTTCCAAGAATTAAAGTCCTGTGAGGCTTAATATCCAGGGGACGACCCACTAAGACACAGAGATTTGGGTCCGGGATAAGTTGCTTATTTCTTGTTGGATCACATTAAATTACATCTATAGAAAACCGTATTTTCTCAATTATGCATATTTGCACTTACATCGTTTTGGAGTTATTATGCATGATACACATATAGACAAATAATAAATTCATCCACAAAATAATAAGTAAATACGAAAGAGTAAAGATTACAAAAATTACAAAACCTCGGGGGATGCAACCACCCCCTAATCTAATAATTACAATTTTCGTAAAAGTAATTGCAATACCCGAAGGAAAATAAATCCTAGGCATATATCTAACCTGCACCCACAAAGGTTAGCACGAGATACAACACATATGTTCAATTTGATTTTAGCGAGGCCCGTGTGGCCTAATTAAAACATTGACGGTTTAAAGTTATTAATTTAAATAAAAATTGGTTCATTTTTATTTACATGTATGTTGGTCAATTTTATTAGTGAAAATGACCACATGGTAAAATGTGAGGCTTGTTATCCGGGAATATGTTTTATTCCCTTCGTGGGGGTATTCTAACATGAAAATTAAAAATAGAAATAGAAGATGAAGAAGAAGATTACAACATTTACAATAATAAATAAATGAAATAATTCCTAAGTCCACAAATAGAATCAGAAAAAGATGAAGCAGACTAAAGCACGGAATCCGTAATTCTAGGAACTCTGAGGCATACCCTTTCGACGTGAATCCACTTCGGTGTATCCGTTCGATCCCCGGGAGAGTTCCTCTTTCGTTTTTAATGTTTTCGTTTAATTGGAAAATAAGTGTTTATTTATCAAAAAGATAATGAGACTTGGGTTCTAAATTTATTTTAAACCCAAGAATATCTGAGGATATAAGAAGAAATAGATGAAAGAAATGGTGTTTTGTCCGTGATTTTGTTATAAAAAGAAGAATTTTCTTTGAAATTTTCCATCCCCTGTGATCCAAAAAGTCCCAACTATTTATAAGAAAATCCCAAAAAATCCAAAAACAGTAAAAAGGTTTGGCGAGATCGCTAGAGAGGCTGGTGACCTCGCCAGCCTCTTTGGCGAGGCTTGCCTCGCCAGCGAGTCTGGCGAGCTTTCCAAACTCCTTGGCGAGACATTTTCTGGAAAGACCGGTTCTATATCCGGTTTTTCTTGGTCTTTTCAGATTTTTTGTTTATTTTTATATTTTTTATTTAATTTTTGAATTAAAGGAGAAAATTCAAAGGTGAGGAAGACTCCCATTTGAAGATCATCGGATGGTTGAAATTGTGTGATTCAAGGATAAATATCCTGAAAATCCGTCATCATTGAACATTCGAGCTGGTATAAAATCCCATGCTCACAGCTGCCCCTCGTGTGATCATCGCTGGTTGTATAACCAGTACGATCACATGAAATGAGCGTAGGGATAGAGAGAATACCTGACCGGTGTGGTTGGTGACTTCTTGTTCCTAATTAGTGATAACATAGGCCTTCCTTTTAGCTCTATGTCTTCATAGGGTTGTCTGTTTCTTTCTTCGAAATCCCTTAGGTACTTGGTGCACCTTTTGGGTGGGTCGACCATTTCTTTCCACGGCGTCCCTTTAGTGGTTGGCAATTGATAAATGAGACTGTTTCTTTCTTCAGCCATCGAGATAATTGTTTCCTTCTTCGGTTATATTTTGTATTCCTTAATAGGATGTTGACTTACTTCCTGTGATAAATCAGAGAAAGAGGTGTAATGTTAATACACTTTGTGATGCATGAGTTTATGCGAAGTAAAATTTTTTACCCCTTTAATCAAAAATTAAAACATGAGGAAGAAATGAGTTTGATAAGAAATTCGGGGATGTCCCGAAAATTACTCCGTTGTTTTAGGAGGCTTTTGTGATATTGCAATGTTGACTTTAGGCTTGAGTGGGCCATCATCTTGTTTGTAGGTTCCTCATGTGAAGGTGGAGTTTCTTGTTCATCGAGACAGTGTTGCCTTGACTTGGCATCGTCTTCTCCTGTAAATGATATGGTGCGTGTATGATGTATGCATGAACAATATTTATCATATGATGTATGTTCATCTGTAGCGGGTGTCGTGGGCTTTGTTCATTGAAGAGCCTTTCTCTTATGCTGGTGCATGGTTACCCCTAGGGTTTGTCTTGTTAGGGATTCCATGGATAACTTCCTCATAGTGATAACCATGGGTTCGTTGAATCAGATTCGAGTTCAGAGCTTATATTTGGTTTGAGGAAAGTTTGGATGAGTTATTGATCCCGCGTTGTGTCGGTGATAATCGCTTTGGAAGCCGTTTGCTTGAAGAATTGTTACGTATCGTTCCGAGGAGGAGATGCCATCTTTAGTTCTAATTTCTGCATAGACCGCCCTTGCAGGTTTTCAATCTATCGAACCTTATCTTAATTTTTGCCTGGACTACCCTTTCAGGTTTTCGATCCAGCAGACTCATTTTTCTTTATTTTTACTTTTTTCATTTTTTTGGATGTTTACTTGCTATATTCTACCATTAGCATGCAAGCAATCAAAATAAACATATGCATAAAGATTAGCAAAAATGACAATTCATTGATGAACTTGACAGGGGTATAAATGTTTCAAATGATTTGACTCCTGCCATTGATTAGCCCTCTCAAGTTTTCTAACCAATGTGGTTCTCTCGATGTCCTATGTTTTTCCTGAGCCACCCTATTCATGTTTTCAAGTCGGCGGACTATTCTTTTTCTATTTTGAAAAGAAGCCTTAATTTTTGCTCAATTAACCGAGTGTTAATTGATAGGCTAATTTATTTTTTATTGGTACTGCTTTTTATCGATTCATTTCTTTCACCTATGCGTGATAGCAATTGTGTAAGACTTGGTTGATAAATTGGTCATCGTCCATGTCCACAACTTCATTTGTTATCTTGTTCAGCATTTCTGATCGATTGGTTGGTTCCCATGTAGCTAACTTGAGGTGTATTCGATGATGGGTATTGATCATCAACGTTTCCTTTTGAGTTCAATTATTCAATGGTGTAATGATTTCCCCACAAGTGGTAGCGAGCTGTACGAAGGAGTTTTTGATGTGTTCAACAATCTGACTCCTTTTTATCTTTAGTATTGACTCTTTAGGGGAGGCTTCAATCTGCTTTGACTTTTGTTTGAGTACCCCACAAATGGTGGTGAGTCGTGTGGTGGAGTTGTTGACGTGTTCAACGATCTAACTCCTTCTTTGTTACATTGCGCTAGTTGTTTGGTCTCAACTTGCTTTGTCATCATTTTGGCTTCGATCATTTTGATCATTGTGTGCTTCATCCTTTGATTGACTGATTTAATAATAGTGGACGTTTCATGCTTTGAGATCTTTCTATTGACCTTACGTCTTTGTAGAATGAAGCAAATGCTATCACACGTTATCTAAGTACATGTGTTTGTCTCTCACTTTCTCTAAAGAGTCAAATCATTTGAATTTATTGTGGGGAATCCATTTATACACAAATTAATTTCATGAAATGATGTGTCACATGTGCTTAAAACATTATGTATATGTTTATGATAATGCGTGATGTCATTAATAGAGTATCAAGCGAATAAAAAAAGTTTAATTTATTCGAAAGCCTCATGGGCAAAGTAGGTAAAAGCTAATTTATTACATCATCTTCTTTCACTGCTAGTGCCCCCCGGATGTTCCATGGATTCAAAGTGCTCCATCTTCTCTGTCATCTCAAAAACTTCTTAATAGTTGGAGAAGCTATCAGATCCAAATTTGTTCCTGTATGATGGCAGTGCATTGCCAGAAGCTTGGTTATCATCTCTGTCAAAATTAAGCGAGCCCTAAGCCTGACCCATGTGGCCATCCAACGCGCGAAGTAGGATTTGAAGCTCTCACCCTACTGTTGCTTTATAGCCTCCAGATGTTGCATCGTGGTTTCCATTTGGGAGTTGAAGCCATAATGCCCCATCATAGCCTGAGCAAGGCTATTCAAATCAATGGCTATGTCCAGCGGAAGGTGGGTGTACCATTCATTGACTGGATGGCCCAAGGTGATGACAAAGAGCTTAGCCATCATTTGTTCGCTGACCCTTAATGCCCTCATCACCGTTTCATAATGCGTCAAGTGAGCACGCGGGTCGCCAAAGCCCACATACTTTTCAAACTGCGACATTGCAAAGTTTGGGGGCAAGCTATCTTGATCCCCGATTATCGGTTGTACTGAATACGGATTCATGAGACGACCATCGTGAGTGGCCAGGAATTGTTACCATAATTCCGCCATGCCTGGTTGCTGGAGGATGTCGTTCCAAGCGCTTGGATAAGAGCTATATTGCCCTTGGGGAAATGTCGCAAAATGGGGTAGTTGAGGTGCTTGGAACTGGGAGGCGATCGACGTACTCCAATTGAGAACTTATTATTGGGTCATTCCTTGATAAAAGGGCCCTGGTGTGAACGCCGGTTGGATAGTTTGTCCAGGGAAGAATTGGGAAGGATTGGTAAAGTTATATCTTGGCTGCCCAATCGGAGCCTGGTTCAGCTGACTTTGTCCTGCCCCGAACTGATAAAAGGTAGTTGAGGGCACCATGTGTAAGATGGGAGGTCCCCTTGTTAGATTGAAGTTGTTAAGGGTGACCTCCGAGCTAGAAACCACATTTTGAACTCTCCCGACTTGTTGGAAAATGAGCGATGCTAGCTGTTCGCTATTGGTAAAAGCATTTAGGGCAGCTGCAATCTCGGCACTAAAAGATGACTATTGTGTTTGCTGCGAGTTTTGTCTTGTAAGGACAGGGTGATCTTCCCCCACGCATTCTTCTTATGGGTTAGCCATAACAGACGTGCGTTGAACTGAATCTGAATCAGAGCCCAAGTCCTCACTTGAGTCAGTGTACGGAACCCCCTCTAGATTGGCCATGATTGGGGAAACGTAGACCAAGTGATGAATAGACCTTTTCCAAGCCCCCCTTTCATACACAAGAAGAAGATCAGACCATGTGTTTGAGATTCATGACATGACTCATGATGCGAGAAATGAGTGAGATGTTTAAGTTATGGTTGCATTCATAAGGGGTTAGCATGCCATGATGTGAAATAACATGTATGTTAATCCATTTGAAATAATTAGGTTAGTCGTTAGGTAAAGATGAAAACATGTGGAAATGAAAATCCAAAAACGGGGTTGGATTTGAGATTTGTACATTGTCTGTGTGACATCGTAATATGACTGATGTAAGTGAGGTGACTAAGTTACCTGTGTGGTAATAGGTTAATAGTTTGAGGTTTCGTCCTATGACTAGGTTTCATGGAATGAGGAGAAATTGATTTCGGGTAGGCAGTGTGACATACCCTAATGAAATGAAAACAACTACCATATGTAGCTATCTAATGAATGACTTGGTTATTTTGCCCAATTAGGGTGAAGTTTCAGATACCTGTGTGGTCATCACTATTTGAGGGTATGTGGTGATACGTGAATTATTACCTCATATGGGCGAATGATTCGGGTATGAAGTATATACCCTTGAAGATATGGTAAGGTAAGACTTTTGAAGTAAGTTCGCCTCTTGTGGGCTTAGGTTAGGACATCAACTGGGATATCCTTTAATATGGGAAATGGTTTGGGTAGGTATTTACCCTTTTTGGGCTTTTGGTGTGTATAATTGCCCCGAAAGGGCTATGAGCTGGATGTTGAGTGGATAACTCATGGGTAATGTGGTGGAAATGTTATTGCCCCTTGCGAGCTAAGTGTCAGATGTCAAGTGGACATCACGCAATAGAAGAAAGGCATGTTTGCCGGATGTCAAGTGGACATCAAGCAATAAAAGAAAGGTATGTTTGCCGGATGTCAAGTGGACATCCCGCTAAAAAGGGGTACGTGATGTTTCTAGGTGGTTTTATGTTGTCCTAGTGTCGACTAATCCTAAGCATGTGTGACGCTGATTTGGCATGATGATGAGAAGATGCTATGTTACATCGTTATGTGTGTGTGAGTTCAAGTGTCTGCACTAAAATTCATATCTAATTTTCACTAACAAACACTACAAAAAATAATTTCTTTATTCCTTTTCATATTTTTTTGGATTCAAAACACATTTGGATCCCAAATTTCTTCATCTTAAAATCAAATTTCTTCAAATATCCTCAGATATTCTCGGGTCTAAAACAAATTTAGAACCCGAGTCTGATTATCTTTTTGGATAAATAAACACTTATGTTTCCACATTAAACCACAATAACTAAAAAAACGAACGAGGAACTCTCCCGGGGATCGAACGGATAAGCCGAAGTGGATTCAAGCCGAAAGGGTAAGCCTCTGAGTTCCTAGAACTACGAATTCCACGCTAATCGTCTGCTTCATCTCTTTCTGATTTTTATTTTGTGGACCTAGGAATTATTTTTATTCCTTATTATTGTAAATGTTGTAACCTTCTCCTTCATCTTTCATTTCTTTTCTTTTTATTTCTATGTTAGAATACCCCCAAGAAGGGAATAAAATATATTCCCGGATAATAGTCCTCACCACTTTGCCATGCGCTCATTTTCAGTAATAAAATTGTTCAACATACGTGTAAATAAAAATGAACCAATTTTAGTTAAAATTAACAACTTTAATTCATCGCCGCACGGGCCTTGCTAAAATCAAATCGAACATACGTGTCATATTTCGTGCTAACCTTTGTGGATGCAGGTTAGATGTATGCCTAGGATTTATATTCCTTCGGGTATTGCATATATTTTTACGAAAAATGTAATTAATAGGTTAGCAGGCGGTTGCATCCCCCGATTTTTGTAATTTTTGTAATCTTTACTTTTCTGCATTTACTTTCTCCATTTATTTAATGCTTTATGGATGGTTTACTGCTTTCCGCATGTGCGTTAAATCATTACAAACTCGAAAAACAACCCAAGTGCGAATATGCACAATTAAGAAAATCTGGTTTTCTATAGATGTAATATAGTGTGATCACATAAGAAATAAGTAACTTATCCCAGACCCGAATCTTTGTGTCTTAGAGGGCCGTCTCCCAGACGTTAAGCATTATAAGACTCTAATTCTTAGAAAGAGCTAATCAAGGTCGCGACTCCACACTAAGAGATGGTGGATTCGGGTTTGAACCAATCTAAAAACTTTCTCAATAAAAACCTTTTCGGCTCCTCGACCCGGTGCACTTTTTCAAACACCCCGGTGGATTGCGCCTTTGAACCGCGCACTCTCGGTCCACCGCTCCGTGTCATCCGCTCAGATTGGCAACTTTGCTGGGGATTTTTCTAAAAACTTGTTTTTCAAAGATTTTAGATTTTGGATAAGTGCCGAAAATTATTGATCACATTATTCCGTTTTCTCTTAATTATGACATATTCATAAATAACGAATTGCAATAGAAGGGACTAGCCCATAAGTCGAAGGTACCCTTATTACCGCGATGCACCCTCTTGTACTAATCTGCCTCCCTGAGAAAAGATAGTACTTGAACGGGTGGAGCACTTGTTGCCATATCTCATATACCTCCCTCAACCCATTTGGGGAGAGGCTTGGAGTGTATTTCAGTGCAACAAGAACCTTCTACATCAACAACCTATTTACAACCCTCATGTAAATAAGCCGTAGGCATGTTTCCTAGGGTGTTGCCCAACAAACAACCATGCATTATATTTTTCTGCAGGTGCGCTCCTTAGTATCTTCATGGTACTAAGATGAAGCCAAAAACCCTACACGCGGGAGTTTTATGGTTGGAATTTTGGAAGTTGCATGCTATGTGCTATATGTATACTGCTTTCAATTTGTCATTGAACAAATGTCATGCTAACCATGAATTTTTGTGTAGACACTTGAACGCACACACTCATGATATTAAATGTATATATCACGATACCAAACCAATATCACATACACTTAGGCACAATTGACACTATAGATCGTGTCACCCTAGGATAATATAAAACCACTTAGGGACATCACTTACCCCCTTTTTTAGCAAGAAGTCCACTTGACATCCCACTATTAACCTGTACATGGTAAACATACCTTCCTTTAACTACGTGATGTCCACTTGACATCCGACACTTAACCCACAAGGGGCAATAATATATCCTACACATCATCTTTGAGATGTTCACTCGACATCCAACTCACAACCCTTCTAGGGCAACTATACACACCAAAAGCCCAAACGGGGTAAATACCTACCCAAAACCATTTTTTCCTACATTAAAAGATATCCCAGTTGATGTCCTAAGCCCACACGAGGTGAACCTTCTTCAAAAATCTTACCTTACCAAATCTTCAAGGGTATACGGTTCATACCCAAATCATTCACCCACACAAGGCAATAATTCACGTATCACCACATACCCTCAAATAGTGATGACCACACAGGTATCCGAAACTCCACCCTAATTCATTCATTAAGTAGCTACATATGGTAGTTGTTTTCATTTTATTAGGGTATGTCACACCACTTACCTGAAATAATTTTGACCTCCTCATTCCATGAGACCTAGTCATAGTATAAAACCTCAAACCATTGACCTATTACCACATAGGTAGCTTTGTCACCTCACTTACATCACTCATATTACGATGTCACACAAACATTATACAAATCTCAAGTCCAACCCCATTGTTGGATTTTCATTTCCACATGTTTTCATCTTTACGACTAACTTGTTTGTTTCAAATGGATTGACATACATGTTATTTCACATCATGGCATGCTAAACCCTTGTGAATGCAGCTATAACATTAAACATCTCACGCATTTCCCGCATCACGAATCATATCACGAATTTTACATGCACGGTCTAATATTCTGCTCGTGTATGAAAGGGGGCTTGGAAGAGGCCTGCTCGCCACCTGGTCCGCATTTCCCCAATCGTGGCCAATATGGAGGGGGTTCTGTACACTGACTCAAGTGAGGACTCGGGTTCAGACTCAGATTCAGTTTAACACACATCTTCCATGGCTAATCCACGAGGACAAGGTACAGGGGAGGATCACCCTATCCTTATGGAATAAATTCCTCAGTAGTCAACGATGAGCATCGAGATTGCAGCTGCCTTGAATGCCTTTGCCAATAGCGAACAGCTAGCATCGCTCATTCGCCAATACGTTGGGAGGGCCCAGAATGCAATGTCCAGCCCAGAGGTCAACCTTAAAAACGTCAATCTGACAGGGGGACCTCCTACTTCATGCATAATTCCCCCAACTACCTTTTATCAGTTCGGGGTAAGGCAAAGTCAGCAGAACCAGAATCCATTCTTCCTTAGACAAACTATCCAGCCAGCAGTCGCACCAGGGCCTTTCAACCAAGGAAGGACCCAACACCCTATTCCTAACTAGAGTACGTCGGTGGCCTCACAATTCCAAGCACCTCAACTGCCCCATTTTGCGGCATTTCCCTGGGGATAATATGGCTCTTATCTAAACACAGGCCATCCTACAACAACTAGGAATGGTGAAACTATGGCAACAATTCTTGGCCACTCACGGTCGTCAACTAAGGAACACATACTGAGCACAACCAACAATCAGGGATGAAGATAGCTAACCCCAAACTTCACAATGCCGTAGTTTAAGAAGTACGTAGGATCTGGCGACCCGCGCGATCGCTTAACGCATTATTAAACGGTGATGAGGGCATTAAGGGTTAGTGAATGGATGATGGCTAAGCTCTTTGTCGTCACCTTGGGCCACCCAATCAATGAATGGCATAGCAACCTTCCGCTGGATATAGCCACTGATTGGAATAGCCTTGCTCAGGCTAAGATGGGCATTATGGTTTCAACTCTCAAATGGAAACCATAATGCAACATCTAGAGGCTCTAAGGCAAGAGCAGGGTGAGAGCTTTAAATCCTACTATGCATGTTGGATGGCCTCATAGGCCAGGCTTCTGGCTTGATTAACTCTACCAGAGATGATAACCAAGCTTCTGAATGGTGCACTGCTATCATACAGGAACAAGTTTGGATTCGACATCTTTTTGAGCTATCAAGAAGTGTTTGAGAAGGCAGATAGGATGGAGCACTTTGAATCCATTGATACATCTGGGGAACATTAGCATCGATTGATGATGTAATAAATTAGCTTTTAGCTACTTGGCCCACAGGGCTTTTGAGTTTTTGAATAAATTGAACTTTGTTTACTTGCTTGATATTCTATCAATGACATCATGCATTCTCATAAGCATACACATAATGTTTTTAGCACACGTGACACATCATGTCATGAAATTTATTTGGGTATAAATGGATTCCCAAAAGTTACTATAATTTCAAATGATTTGACCCTTGAGAGAAAGTGAGAGAAACGCATGTACTTAGACAAAGCGTAATAGCAATTGCTTCATCTTACAAAGATGAAAGATTAATGGAAAGATCCCCAAGCATGAAACATAAACTGACTCAGTCAATCAAAGGAACGAATCAGGCAAAAGTCAAAATGATCGAAGCCACAATAAGGCCAAAACATCAAGAAAGCAAGTTGAGACTAAACAACCAACGCAAACACAAAGAAGGAGTCAGATTGTTGAACATGTCAAAAACTCCATCACAACCATTCATGAGACCAAACAACTGGCGTAATGCCACAAAGAAGGAGTCAGATCGTTGAACACGTCAACAACTCCATCACCACCATTCATTAAATCAAACAACCAGTGCAATAACACAAAGAAGGAGTCAGATAGTTGAACATGATAACAACTCCATCACACGGATCACCACCATTCATGGGATAATCAAACAAAATACTAAAGATAAAAGGGAGTTAGATTGTTGAACACATCAACAACTCCTTCACATGGCTTGCTACTATTTGTGGGGTATTCATGGCACCATCGAAGGAAACACCGATAATCAAGACTCATCGTCAAATACACCTCAAGCTAACAAAGTAGCATGAGCTCCGAACAATCGATTAGAAATGCATAATGAGATAATAACATAAGTCGTGGACATGGACGGTGCTCGATCTACCAAATCTACCAAGTCTTATACAATTGCTATCAAGCATAGGTGATAGAAATAAATTGATGAAAAGCAGTACAAACAAAAAAAATAATTTTGTATTTAGCCTGTCAATTAACACTCTTTTAGTTGAGCAAAAATTACGACCTCTTTTCAAAATAGAAAAAGAATAATCCGCTGAGTTGAAAACCCGAAAAGGGTAGCTCGGGCAAAACTTAGGACATTGTGAGAACTACATTGGTTAGAAAACTTGAAAGAGCTAATTGATGACAGGAGCCAAATCATTTGAAACATTTATACCCCTGTTAAGTTCATCAATGAATTATCATCTTTGCTGAATCTTCATGCATATGCTTATCTAGATTGCTTGCATGCCAATGGTAGAATATCGCAAGTAAGCATCCAAAAAATGAAAAAAAAATAAAAGAAAGAAAAATGAGTCTGCTGGATTGAAAACCTGAAAAGGTGATCCAGGCAAAAATTAAGATAAGGTTCGATAGATTGAAAACCCGTAAGGGCGATCTATGAAAAACTTAGGACAAAAGAAATATCAAATTCATCAACTCCTCCTTATCACCGATACAATGCGGGATCAACGACTCATCCAAACCATATCCAAGCTCTGAACTCGAATCTGATTCAATGAACCCACGGTCGTCGCTCTGAGGGAGTCATCCATGGAATCCCCAACAAGATAAAACCTAGGGGAAACCACGCACCAGCACAAGAGAAGGCTCTTCAATGAACGAAGCCCACAACACCTACAATAGATAAACATACATCATATGATAAATATTATTCATGCATAAAATCATGCATACATTACATTCACATCACATCATTTACAGGTAAAGACGATGCCAAACCAGGGCAACACCATCCCTGTAAACAAGAACCTCCACCTCCACATGAGGAACCTACAAACAAGATGATGGCCCATTCAAGCCTAAAGTCAATTTAAGCCTATTTAGGTTTTGCAACATTACAACGCCACAAAAGCCTCCTAAACAATGGAGCGGTTTTCAAGACACGCCCGAATTTCTTATCAAACTCATTTTTTTCCTCATGTTTTAATTTTTTGATTTAAGGGGGAAAAAATTTTTGCTTCTCATAAACTCAATCAAATAATTAAAACATGCATCACAAACTGTATTAACATTACATCATTTTCTCTTATTTATCACAAGAAGCAAATCAACATCCTATTAAGGAAATATAAAATAGAACCGAAGAAGGAAATGGTTATCTCAATGGTTGAAGAAAGAAACAGTCTCATTTATCAATCGAAGAAAGAAACGGTCGACCCGCCCACAAGGGGTACCAAGTACCTAAGGGATTTCAAAGAAAGAAACGGACAACCCTATGAAGACACATCGCTATAAAGGAGGGCCTATGTTATCACCAGTTGGGAACAAAAAGTCACCAAGCACACTGGTCAGGTATTCTCTCTATCCCTACGCTCCTTTCTTGTGATCATACTGGTTATACAACCAGTGATGATCACACGAGGGGCAACTGTGAGCATCGAATTTTGTACCAGCTAGCACGTTCAATGATGATGGCTTTTCAGGATATTTATCCTTGAATCAAAAAATTTTTGACCGTCCGATGATCTTCAAATGGGAGCCTTCCTCGTTTCTGAATTTAGAAGGATTTTTCTAATTTTTTTCCTTTAATTTAGAAATTAATTAAAAAATACGAAAATATATAAAAAAAATCTAAAAACATAGAGAAAAACTAGATTCGCGGACCTACATCGCCAAAGGTGTGTGAGGCAAACCTCGCCAAAAGGCTTCGGCGAGACCTTGGCTAAGAGCCTCGCCATACTTGCTTTGGTGAGCCTGCTCGTCAGAAAAACTTACCTTTTTTGGATTTTTGGGATTTTTCCTATAAATAGTCGGACCTTTTTGGATTGAAGGGGGCTTTAAATTTCAGAGAAAAAATCTGATTTTCACTGACAAACACTACAAACAATAATTTCTTCATTTCTTCTAATATTTTCTTAGATCCAAAACACATTTGGATCACAAATTTCTTCATCTTCAAATCAAATTTCTTCAAATATCCTCAGATATTCTCGGGTCCAAAACAAATTTAGAACCCGAGTCTGATTATCTTTTTGGATAAATAAACACTTATTTTTCCACATTAAACCACAATAACAAAAAAAACGAAAGAGGAACGCTCTCGGGGATCGAACGGATATGCCGAAGTGGATTCACGCCGAAAGGGTAAGCTTTTGAGTTCCTAGAACTGTGAATTCCACGCTCATCGTCTACTTCATCTCTTTCTAATTTTTATTTGTGGACCTAGAAATTATTTTTATTCCTTATTGTTGTAATTGTTGTAACCTTCTCCTTCATCTTTCATTTCTTTTCTTTTAATTTCTACGTTCGAATACCCCCACGAAGGGAATAAAATATATTCCCGGATAACAGTCCTCACCACTTTGCCATGCGCTCATTATCACTAATAAAATTTACCATTATACCTGTAAATAAAAATGAACCAATTTTTATTAAAATTAACAACTTTAAATCATCGATGTTTTAATTAGGCCACACGGGCCTCGCTAAAATCAAATCAAACATACGTGCCATATTTCATGCTAACCATTGTGGATGCAGGTTAGATGTATGCCTAGGATTTATTTTTCTTCGAGTATTGCATATATTTTTATGGAAAATGTAATTAATAGGTTAGCGGCAGTTGCATACCCTTATTTTTGTAATTTTTGTAATCTTTACTTTTCTGCATTTACTTTCTTCATTTATATAATGCTTTATGGATGGTTTACTACTTTCCGCATGTGCGTTAAATCATTACAAACTCGAAAAACGACCTAAGTACAAATATGCACAATTAAGAAAATACGATTTTCTATAGATGTAATATAGTGTGATCACATAAGAAATAAGCAACTTATCCCGAACTCGAATCTCTGTGTCTTAGTGGGCCATCCCCTAGACTTTAAGCCTCATAGTACTCTAATTCAAGGAAAGAACTAATCAAGGTGGCGACTCCACACTAAGAGACGGTGGATTCGTGTTTGAACCAATCTAAAAATGTTTTCGCTTTCTCAACCAAAACATTTCCGGGTCCCTGACCCAGTGAACTTTTTCAAACACCCTAGTGGATTGCGCCTTTGAACCGCGCGCTCTCAGCCCACTGCTCAATGTCGTCCACTCACACCCTCCAATAAAAATTATCTTATTTCATTTATTCTGTACCTTTAGTTGGTCTTTAGAACCGAATTCTTTCCCTGTGGGATCGATATCTTTTAAAACTATATCAAAACTATATACTTGTAGTTGTCACCATTATTTTATTTGATAAGCGGTGTTCATATTTTGAACTTTTATCTTATCGGTAGAAAAGTGGGGAACAAGATTTTTGGCACCGTTACAGAATATAAGCCTATTGAAATGAGTATAGTCAAAATTTTGTGATTAGTGACCTATGGGCATCACACCAATAATTGTGAGGTGCTTCTATGGAACATTCGAAAGTTAGTAGCAGAGAAGAAAATTCATGCCCTGATTTTGAAGCCAAGTATCGTGTTTAACCTCCTACCCTAATTCGATAATAAGGTATGGATGGTTAAATTGGTATGATCCCAGAGTATGTGTTCCATCGATTGAAAAAGGTAAGAGAAGAGGACGTACAAAAAGTGATGATTGTGGGGACTAGTTTGCCCTTAATTTGTTGATGGGAGTGTTTGAAGGTGAAGCAATTTATACGAATGGCGTACCTCCCCCTAAGTCTTTCAAGCAAAGTTCTAATATAGCTGGGATTCCCATCCATAAAGGGGAGGGGTCTCCATCCTTTCACATCATTCAACATCTTGAAAGTGCAAGCCCTCTCTGACTCAGCTTTTAGGCATGTTGTTCTCGTGCTCCTTAGAAAGAATGGCTAGTAGTATATGAGCTTGCCAACGACATGAGAAAGAATTGGGAGGCATTGTCCCATGAATTTTGAATTCAATTCATCCATAATGAGAGGTCTATAATTGATGTGCATGAGCAATGCGCTTGCAAATAAAGGTATGGTGAGTCATTCAACGCCTACTATTACTGATGAATGGCTCTTAAAGTGTTTCTCCACTCGATCATGGGTTTTAAAATGGATTCTGGATTTTTTATAGGAGGTTTGTTTCCTGTATATCACCAAAATTTAAAGCTTGATGACTTTTGATAGCTATAATGATATCTTTGAGAAGGCTGAAAAGATCGAGCGCATAGTGAAAGAGAGACCTCAAAGGGTTAATGTAGTGGGGATTGTTCTCCCTTCGAGCTTTGTATTTCATATACTTCTGCAATCTAACCTAGGACTTAATTATGTGGCCCAGGGGTTGATATTTGAAGATGAGTCTGGTGTTGAGATCCTAGATGGGGAGATGGAATCTGCTGATGTGATTTGGAGCGATCAGCTTGCTCCAATTAACATTCATAGCTATGTGTTAAAATCAATTAAGAAGAAAGTTGTGGCAGCTAAAGAAGTGGGCGTGATGAGCTTAGACTATATTAATCTAAATAGGTACGAGATAAAGAATTTCTCTATATTGCATCCCATTCTTAATTTTACTTTTCAATCTACTATGGGGACAAGGGTACTAGAGGAGGGAATCCTATGCGTTACGAGGAGTGGCCAAGTATACCAACGTGATGAATCTGAGCAAGTAAAGGCTAAGCGGCCAAGAAAGGACACAAATCTCACCTCCGATGATCCTCCCCTCCCAATGGAGTTTAAAGAAACATCCTTATAGGGTGATCCTTTGATTAACCAACTAAAGAACACATAGGCTAAGTTCATAGTATGGAAACTACTCACCCTTTTCACTGCCCGTAGAAGAGGCCTAGTCTAAAAACTTCTAGAGATGGACGCGACTTCGACCACTTCAGTTCTTAAGATGTGCTCTACTATCTTGCAACGGTGTCCAATGGAAGAAAAGCCCGAGGTCATAATCTTCGACTAGTTAGATCTTCTCACCGAGTTCCACAGACACAATAAGGCCCTTTTTATCAAGGTCTAGATTATCGGGCGGGTATTACCTTATGTAATGGTGGATGATGGATCCACACTTAACCTTCATCCTCTTAAGGTCCTCCCTCATATGGGCCTTAATTAATCCATGCTAGCCAAATACACCACCATTATTCACGCTTACATTGATACAAAGAGGGGAGTGGTTGGAGGGTTCAAGACCGAAGTTAATGTGGGGGAGGTGAAAGCTCAGATTCATTCGATATGTTAGATAATTACTCGTTGCTTTTTGGTAGGCCATGGATTCATTTGATATGAGTTGTCCCTTCCACCCTTAACCAATAGATTAATCTCTACCATCATGGAAAAGTCATCACGATAGAGGCTAACGAGGAACCAGTCTTGACCATTGCAGCCTTTGAGGAAAATGAATCTATGCTCCGCGTGGCAACCATCTAGAAAGGAAAGAAGAAAGCACCCACCAACTATCTCCATTTTTATGCCAGTATGGGGAAATTGATGAAGAGATTTCGCTACATCACTCCCGATAAAGGCTTGGGCAAAAATCATTAAGGTATCTTGGAAGATATTGAACCAAAGTTTCTTCTCCCTTACTTTTGAGTGGGTTTCATCCACTCATACAATAAAGTTTACAAGCACAAGAAGAAACTCTTCAATAATATGGTGAGTGTTTGTGAGTATGGACAAGTACCTTATGCTGGCCAGATAGAGCTAGTAGAGCATGAGGGTCGAATGTGGCTAGTAAGCATGTGGTCATCGTGTGCCCCTTGTGAGTTGACCGTCAGTTGATTTTACCCATTGAAACTACTGAGGTAGGGTGCTTAAATCCATTTCAAAAGCAACCCTGTTGAGATAACCGTTTCTTTCTTCGATTGGAAAATGAGACTATTTCTTTCTTCAGCTATCGAGATAATCGTTTCCTTCTTTGGTTGTATTTTGAATTTCCTTAATATGATGTTGACTTGTTTCTTGTGATAAGTCAGAGACAAAGATAATGTTAATACATTTTATGATGAATGTTTTAATTATTTGATTGAGTTTATGCGAAGCAAAAATTTTTGCCCCTTCAATAAAAATTTAAAACATGATAAATAAATAAGTTTAATTGAAATTCGGGGAAGTCCCAAAAATTGCTCCGTTGTTTTAGGAGGCTTTTGTGATGTTGCAATGTTGACTTTAGGCTTGAGTGGGCCATCGTCTTTCTTGGTGTTTGTAGGTTCCTCAAGTGGAGGTGGAGTTTCTTATTTGCTGGGACGATGTTACCCCAGTTTGACATCGTCTTTACTTGTAGATGACATGATGCGTATGTTATGTATGTATGATTTTATGCATGAATAATATTTATCATATGATGTATGTTCGTCTATTGTAGGTGTTGTGGGCTTCATTCATTGAAGAGCATTCTCTTGTTCTGGTGCATAATTACCCCTAAGATTTATCTTATTAGGGATTCCATAGATGAATTCCTCAAAGTGATGTCCATGGGTTTATTGAATCAGATTCGAGTTCAGAGCATGGATCTGGATCAAGGAAGATCTAGATGAGTCGTTGATCCCACATTGTGTTGGCAATGGTTGCTTAAAAATTATTTGCCTGAAGTGTTGGAGGTATATGATGTCACGTACCATTCCAAGGATGAGATGATGAATTGGATATTTCTTTGGTCCTAAGTTTTGCATAGATCACCCTTGCGGGTTTTCAATCTATCGAACCTTGTCTTAATTTTTACCTGGACCACCCTTTCAGGTTTTCAATCCAGTAGACTCATTTTTTCTTTATTTTTAATTTTCATTTTTTTATGTTTACTTACGATATTCTACCATTGGCATGCAAGCAATTAATATAAGCATATGCATAAAGATTCAGCAAAAATGACAATTCATTGGTGAAGTTTAACAAGGGTATAAACATTTCAAATGATTTGACTACTACCATTGATTAGCCCTCCTAGGTTTCTAACCTATGCGGTTTTATTCAGCGGACTATTCTTTTTCTATTTTGAAAAGAAACCCTAATTTTTTATCAACTAACCGAGTGTTAATTGAAAGGCTAATTACAAATTTTTTTGGTACTGCTTCTTATCGATTTATTTCTTTCACCTATGTGTGATAACAATTATGTAAGACTTGGTTGATTTGGTAGACCGGTCGCCATTGATGTTCATGACTTCAGTTGTTGTCTAGTTCAGTGTTTCTGATGGATTGGTTGGTGCTCATCCTACTTTGCTAGCTTGAGGTGTATGTGATGATGAGTCTTGATCATCAACGTTTTCTTTTGAGTTCAATTGTTCTCCAATGATGGGTGATATGTCGGAGATCAGATTTGATAGCTTGATTTATCGATGGTGAACGGTTTTCGTTCAATGATGTTTACTCCTCAATGTAGTGATCGGCCCATAAGTGTTGGTGGGCTATGAAGTTGTTGACATGTTCAACGATCTGACCCCTTCTTTGTGTTCTTTGACATTATGTCGGTTGTTTGACTTGAACTTGCATAGTTGACATTTTGGCCTTATTCTGGCTTTGATCTTTGTTTGACTGATTTAGTAATCGGTGGATGTTTCGTGCTTGGTGATCTGTCTGTCAATCTTCCATCTTTGTAGGATGAAGTAAATGATATCACGCATCGTCTAAGTACATGTGTTTGTCTCTCACTCTCTCTCAAGAGTCAAATCATTTGAATTTATTATGATTGTGGGGAATCCATTTATACCCAAATTAATTTCATGACATGATGTGTCACATGTGCTAGAAACATTATGTATATGCTAATGAGAATGCGTGATGTCATTGATAGGATATCAAGCAAGTAAACAAAGTTCAATTTATTCAAAAATTCAAAGGCCTCATGAGCAAAGTAGCGAAATGCCAATTTATTACATCATTATTCCTTGGCTATCTTTCGGTACTAGTAACCCCTAGATGTGTCCATAGATTCAAAGTGCTCCATCCTATCCACCTTCTCAAACAATTCTTAATAGCTCGTAAAGATGCCTGACCCAAACTTGTTCCTGGATGATGGTAATGCACCGTCGAAAAGCTTGGTTATCATCTCCTGTAAACTTAAGCAAGCCCGAAGCCTGACCTGTGTGGCCATCCAACGTGCATAGTAGGATTTGAAACTCTCACTTTGCTCTTACCTTATGGCCTTGAAATGTTGCATTGTGGTTTCCATTTGAGAGTTGAAACCATAATGCCCCATCATAGCCTGAGTAAGGCTATTCCAATCAGTGGCTATGTCCAACGAAAGGTGGCTGTACCATTCATTTATTGGATGGCCCAAGGTGACGATAAAGAGCTTAGCCATCATCCATTTGCTAACCCTTAACACTCTCATCACTGTTTGATAATGTGTTAAGTGAGCACGCGGGTCACCAGATCCCACATACTTTTCAAACTGCGACATTGCAAAGTTTGGGGGCAAGCTATCTTCGCCCCGATTGTCGGTTATGCAGGGTATGTGTTCATTAGGTGGCCACCGTGAGTGGCCAAGAACTACTACCACAATTCTACCATTCCTGGTTGTTGGAGGATGGCTTTCCCTGTGCTTGGATAAGAGCTATATGGCCCCTAGAGAAATGCCACAAAATTGGGCAGTTAAGGTTCCTGGAACTGTGAGGCAACTGACATACTCCAACTGGGAATAGGCTGTTGGGTCATTCCTAGGTAGAAAGGCCCTGATGCGAATACCAGCTGCCCCATTTATCCCGAGAAAAATTGGGAAGGTTTGGCAAAGTTATATCCTAGCTGCCCAATCTGAGCCTGGTTCTAGTTCACCTGACTTTGTCCTGCCCCGAACTAAAAAAAGGTAGTAGTATTTAGATTCACTAAATGCGAGGTAGAAGGTCTCCCTATTTCAGGCCAGCTAATTGGACCGCCATTATTAAAGGTGACCTCTAGGCTAAACACCACATTCTGAGCTCTCTCGGTGTGTTGGCGAATGAGCATAGATAGCTGGTCATTGTTGGCATATGCATTCAAGGCAGCTGCAATCTCAGGACTCACCGATGACTGATGTGTCTGCTGCGAGTTTTTTCCCATAAGGACAGGGTGATCTTCACCCACACCTTCTTCTTGTGGATTGGCCATGAAAGACATGTTGAACTGAATCTGAACCAGAACCCAAGTCCTCGCTTGAGTCAATGTACGGAACCCCCTCCAGATTGGCCATAATTGGAGAAACATGGATCAGGCGGCAAGCAGGCCTTTTCCAAGCCCCTTTCGATACACAAGTAGAAGATCAGACCATACATTTGGGATTCATGACATAATTCGTGATGCAAAAATGCGTGAGATGTTTAATGTTATGGCTGTATTCACAAGGGGTTAGCATGCCATGATGTGGGATAAATAATGTGTTTGTCAATCCATTTGAAACAAACCGGTTAGTCATTAGATAAGATAAAAATAAGTGGAAACGAAAATCCAACCCCTAGGGATGGACTTGAGGTATGTATGATGTCCGTGTGACTTCATACTATGAGTGGTGTAAGTGAGGCAACCAAGCCACTCGTATGATAATAGGTCAATAGTTTGAGATTTCGTACTATGACTAGTTCTTATGGAATGAGGTCAAAATTATTTTGGGTAAACAGTGTGACATACCCTAATAAGATGAAAATAACCATCGTATGTAGCTATTGAAGGAATGATTTGATTATTTTGCCCCATTAAGGTGGAGTTTTGGATGCCTGTGTGGTCATCACAATTTGAGGGTATGTGGAGATGCATGAATCATTGCCCCGTGTGGGCGGATGGTTCGGGTATTAAGCATATACCCTTTAGGATTGGTAAGGTCAGACTTAAAAAAGTTTACCCTTGTGGGCTTAGGTTCGGATGTCAGCAGGGACACCACGAGATGTGGGAAAAATGGTTTGGGTAGGTTTTTGATCCATTTGGGCTATGTGGTATGTGTGATTACCCCATGTGGGTTATGAGTTGGAATGTCGAGTGGACATCTCATAGATAATTTGTGGGATATATTATTGTCCCTTGTAGGCTAGATATCGAATAGACATCTCATAGGTAATGTGTTGAATATGTTATTGCCCCTTGTGGGCCAAAGTCGGATGTCAAGTGGACATCTTGCTGAAAAAGAGGTAAGTGATGTTTCATTATTTTAATTGGTTCATGTTGTCCTAGGATAACACGATCTCTAATGTCATCTAACCGTAAGTGTTTGTGACCGATTCGGCATGATGATGAGAAGATGCAATGCTACATCATATTAAAATTATGAGTGTGTGCATTCAAGTGCTTGCACTAAGATTCGTGGTTAGAATGACATTTGTACAAAGTAGTAAACATGTAGCATACAGCATGTAACATTCAATCGTCCAACCATATAACTCCCGCGTGTAGGGTTTTTGGCTAGTCTCTATCCTAAGTTTGGTTCATCTTAGTACCATGAAGATACTAAGGAGCGCACCTATAAGAAAAATATAATGCATGGTCGTTTGTTGGGTAACACCCTAGGGGAGATGCCTATGACTTATTTACATGAGGTTCGTAAAATGGGTTGCTGATGTAGAATGTTCTTGTTGTACTAAAATACACTCCAAGCTTCTCCCCAAATGGGTTCTAATGAGGGAGATACATGCGATATGGTAACAAGTGCTCCACCTGCTCAAGTACTATCTTTTCTCAGGGAGGTAGATTAGTAAAAGAGAAAGATTCGCGGTAATAAGGGTACCTTAAACTTACGGGCTAATCCCTTCTATTGCAATGCGAAATTAATGAATATGTCATAATTAAGAGAAAATAGAATAATATGATCAATAATTTTTGGCACTTATCCAAAATCTAAAACCTCAAAAAAACAAGTTTCAGAAAAAAATCCCCAGCAGAGTCGTCATTGTGAGCGGACGACTCGGAGCGATGGGTCGAGAGCGCGTGAATTTAAAGGCGCGGTCCACCGGGGTGTTTAAAAAGGGGGTACCGGGTCAAGGACCTGGAAGGTTTGGTAGAGAAAGCGAATACATTTTTAGATTGGACAAACCTGAATCCGCTATCTCTTAGTGTAGAGTCACCACTTGGATTAGCTCTTCCAGGAATTAGAGTCATGTGAGGCTTAACGCCCGGGGGATGGCCCATTAAGACACAGAGATTCGGGCCCTGGTACAAAATCCCGTGCTCACAGATGATGTGCCCTTAATATAGCGGAGAGACCTCTTTAACACTTGCCAATGAGACTCACGGGGAGCATGCATAGATTGTACAACCTTATATACTGCAAAAGCAATGTTCAAGCATATAATGATAAGATATTGTAAACCAACAATGAGGATGCGGTATAGAGTAACATCAGAAAAAGTTTCTCCACCATTTATATGCAGCCGCAGTGTTAGACTCGCAGGTGTATTGACTCCTTTGAATCTATCATTGAAGCTCGTCCCAAAATATCTCACACATACTTCCTTTGATTGTGTACCAAGCTACCTGCCAACCTAGTTATTTCCATCCCCAAAAAGAATTTGACTGGCCCTAGGTTCTTTATTGCAAAACGACTTTGCAAAAAATGGATCAGCTCACTCTTTATGCAGACATCATTGCCCAAAACCAATATGTCATCAATGTATATCAAACAAAACAAGACTACATCACTCTTTCGCTAATGATACAACGAGAAATCGGCTTTAGATGTAATAAATCCAAAATTAAGAAGCACATTAGTTAGGCTATTATACCACAAGTGCAGGGATTGCTTTAATCCATAAATCGATTTCGAAGTTTACACACGAACGATGACCTATCTTTGTCAATAAAGCCAACTAGTTGAGATATGAAAACAGGTTCATCAAGGTCACTATGAAGGAAGGCGTTGAACACATCCAAATGTGTTAACGACCAATTGTATGAAACAGTCAAGGATATGAGAATGTAAATTGTATCTGGCTTGATAACAGAGCTGAAAGTGTCATGAAAGTCCAGGCCTGGTTGCTGGTGAAACCCTTTTGCTACCAAACAAGACTAGTAGCGTTCAATACTGCAATCTAGGTTAATTTTGGTTTGAAGATCCATTTACAACCCACAATGTTTAGTGCATATGAGGATGGCACTAATTCCCAAGTGCCCTTAGTGATCAACACATTATATTCGTCTATCATCGCTTGGCACCAACAAGTAATTTTTGATGCCTCAGTGTAACATGACGGAGCCATAGGAGCCACCATAGCATTATGGGACTTTGGTGGAGGGAGGGATCTTGTGTCTTTACAGGTAGTCATGGTTTTGGGAGGAGGTGGGGGTTTTGGTGGTCTTGGTTTTGGTGCTTTTGGAGGTGGTGGGTTATGCTGGTTAATCAAAATAGTAATCGAACATGTAAAGGTTGTGACAAGTGTATAATTACACTTATTATCATGATAATTTTACACATTAAACACTATAGTTTATGTCCTTTTTATACTTCATATAAAAGATTTCATGTGGTATGTAGTTGTTTTTATGAAAATGCAGGTATTAGGTAAATCTTGGAAGTAAAATTATTAAAGTTGGAAATCTATGGATAAAGAGTGAAAAAGGTGCAAAAAGATGCGTGAAACTTAAGGAATTGGCAAAGGATCGAAGATGTCAAAGATCGGTAGAAATCGTAAAGAGAAATCATATGAAAAAGGCATGTCACGATCGTGACACATATATTGTGGTCGTGACTTGTTAAATTTCACAATAGAAAGCTACCAACCAATGGTTCACGATCGTGACCTTAACGGTTTTTAGTCAACTCTTCTCTTTTTTCAACCGCCGAATATGAACGATCAACCGCCATCAACTACCAACCGAATAGACACCTGGAAGTCAACCAATCATGAAAAGGTGCCTTTCCATTGTGGATAAGATCAAACCAATTCAACCAATCACAATGAAGCAGTGTAACTGTTTACCAATGGACACGACTCTTCATTTGGATAGACGCAACCCTTAGTACTCTACAAATAGGGTTCCAAACTTCACAATTTTAGTGTGGAGAGAAATGGATAGTGTGGCATGAGTGATAAGTGTATCGCATAGATATAGAGTAAAAATATCTAGATTTCGCTACGTTCATAAGTGTTAGCGAGAAAATGTATAAGTGATTCGAACCTTATTTCGATCACTAGATTTCTTTACATATTCGAGCGATTATTAAATAAGTGTACTTGCAAATCACTTATCAATAAAAGTTTTCATTCTTCAATATTCATTTATTCGATATTCACAAAGAATAACATCCTAGCAGAGGTTTTGTATAAGTCGAGACCAAATTCAAAGCAGTTGCAGGAATTGCGGGAATTGACGACTCCCATTAAAGAGTGGATACAGTTTGATTAACTTTAGCTTTCACTTGCATACCTTACAACTTTGCTTTGCTTTCTACTTATAC
>CATIWQ010147347.1:0-15942 GCA_949673415.1 Euphorbia schlechtendalii | reverse complement strand
TAATGAATAGAGTTGAACTTTTGTAGTTCTCAGAGGGACTAATTCAACCATCTGAGGCTTGGGTGATCGTCTAGTATTTATCCAATTCCATCTCTGAAAAATATGGCCTCTGGGACTTTACAGCTCCTCTGACGACTTCATTTTCTCCAGATGATGCTTCATTCTGAGGCTTTCTTCTGAACTCAGAACTTACAAAACTTATTATCTTTTGAGAACCAACAATTACATTTCCAACCCAACATAATTTCTATTAGTACAAACTGTTTTTTTAGTTACTCATATTTACCTCACTAACTTTTTAATTTTGGACAACGTATAGAGTACCACATTCGTCTTCATGGTCTTTATGGGTGTGATTACCTCACTAATTTATTCATCACTAACCATTTACCTATTCACAGGATATATGACAATTTACAATACCATTGAAAAGTAACCCTAATGTTCCATGTTCGATTCTATCTTTATCTACCAAAGAAGTTCTGTTTTGCATAGATTTCAAGCAGCTGATGGGGCTGTCACTTATTGAACAGCGCCTGCCTCAGATAAAGCTGCTATGAACGGCTGCAAGTTCACTGGCTCTGCCTCTGCATCCGACGCCGGCAATTTCTTGTAGTCAAGTGATTCATCATTGTATATGTCCCACCATATCTTCACCACCATCTTTATGTCTTCTCTTTCCCTGTGTATCTCCATGGCTTTGACCCCTGCAATTCAGTCCTATTTTTAGTAACTTAATACGCACGCACTAATCTCATATAATTTTAACATATCATTAATACTCACCGCTGCACAATAGAAAACAACTTTGACTTTGTCAAGCTCTACATTCTCTGGGTGACGCCACAGCATTGCTAGAACAAGATTGTACACCCACGGAATTGGCTTATAAATATCTTTAAAATACAAGTTCAAAAAGTCATGTCCATCCAAATAGAACACAATTTATTTCGGTAAAGTCAAACTTAAAACCGCCATTGAAATTTATACCTGCTCAGCAAAAGAGGTGGGAGTAGTTCGTTTGAGAGTGTTCAAGAGATCATGATAAGTGGCAATAAAGGGCTCAAATACAAACATGCCAGCACTGAAATACAGAGGTGGTGGCTGTCCCAATTCAGCAGGCCACTTTACTCGGTCAAGGCATTGCTGACAGTACCCAATCTTGTACTGTAAAGTGTGGCTCCATGTCTTCTCGCAGAAGCAGTCCATTGCAGCATAGAAATGTCCGTCTGGAAGATCAAATAGATGATCAATGTTATCGAACACCTGTATATCTCCATCTAAGTATATCATCTTATTGTACTCCACGAGCTGCAAAATCAAATGCCAAGTATATAATGGTAGAAGAGTGCTGATCAACAAACTAGGTAAATAAAATATAGGAGATAATATGGAAGTGTGATTGAAGGTTTTAATTACCTCCCAGATGCGGAGTTTAGAGTAGTTTATGACGTAATAAGCCATGGCAAATTGAGTTTGATTCTTCTCCGGAGGATGGAGAGGTTCGATTTCCCGGACTAGACAACCTTGAGACTCCAGGATCCGGCGGTGCTCTAGCGGGACATCAGGTAAAATGGCCTCCACGAGTGGATAAGCAGATTTCACTTTCCTCAAACCTTTGGCCAAGCCGACAACGCCTTTGATGTAATCACCGTCGCCGGAAAGTAACATAAGCGCGAGAAGGTAGAGTTGCTGCAGATTTCAAGGCGGAATGAATAAGCTCGGGAGCCATGTGTAGTTAGCTAGGGTAGCTAGGGTCCTTTTGGGTTGATGATGTTTTTCAAAACTTTAAATAGAATTATATATTTTAGTTTTGAAAATCACATTGTTGTCTTTCATACTATATAATTAGAAATTATCTGATTTATTTTTTTCAAAATCAACTCTACTGACTTACAGATTGGGATGTGTTTGAATAAATGCCTCAGAGAGAGACAGACCCAGTCCTGACATTTTAAGAGTCCTATGTAAAATAATATAATAATTAATAAAAAATGGACCCTCAATAAAAAAAAAAATAGTAATTAAAAAGTATTTTAATGTACAATCTAGGATTTAATTTCAAGACCTGTTACATTAATATCAAATAACTTATCAATTTATCAACACTACTTAATGTTCATTTATACCATTTATATATTAAGTACTAAAAATTTAAACATAAAAAATATTTTTAAACATCTTACAACTAGAAACCTGGGTGGACGTACTCCTTGCACCTTGTCCGGAACCTGTCCTGAGAGAGGAGGCTAGCGCGTTTCAAGTGCAGTGCTGAGGGAAGGAAGGGGTGTTGGGTTTTATAGATTTGTAAGAGAATCAAACCCACAACCCTTGTTCTAATCTTTTCGTACCTCGTGTAACTAATTGAATCTTGCCAGAACTTCTAACACTTTCCTTATTGATTTCCCAATCACATTTGCAGCCTCTGATTCTCTATCTTTTGTATATCTTCTTCTGACTTCGTCTTTACTTACCTATCCATTAATCACACAAACTCTAATTACCCTAACAATTTTCACATTAATTTTCATTTTCTCGAAGATGTGAGCAAATTTCATCTTAATAATTCAAGATCATTGTAAAAATCTCCATTTACATGATTTCAAATTTTCGTTTCTATTTTTTCAGATCAAAATTCTTTTTCCCACAAACTCTTTTCTGTGAGTTTATGTTTGACTAAGTTATAATTATTTTACCCTCTCTAATTATTGAATTAATTTTCGCACGATTAATTCAATAACTAAAAAGGTTTAATATGATATTTTTTATAAAAAATAAAATCACCGTAAAATTTCCCTCGTTGAAAAATGTTATCATAGTTTTCCGAAAAGGAAAATATTATTTTCACAGGCCTCAACTAGGGATGGTAATTATCTGATCTGGATCCATGTTTCTTTACATCATTTCAAGATCAATACAAACATCATTTTTCACGCACCAACCTTGAAATAATGGAAATATGAGAGTTGGTTTTGGGGCCAGTAATTATTGTAAAGAAAGCCCAAAAGCAATTGGCCCGTCATTAGAAATGTCTTCAAAGGTAAGAAAAGCCGTAACTCTGAATGAAGCTGAAGAGCTGATGATAAATCTCAAATGATCCACTAAAACTCGCCGGAGATCTGCAAGAGCGCCAGTGTTATCCTAACCATGTCCTCTATGGATTTCAATCAGGTGAGTTCACAGTATTAATCATCAGATCTATCTGTGCAATTTGTGCAATCATTTCAAGAGGTGTAGCTTCTAATTTTTTCTCATGACGCATTTCAGATCTCTGAATTTTTTCATTTTTCCTTCGATTTATTTTACAAATTACTCTTCTACTCGTTATTTCTTTACATTTGGCACAATTGTAAAACACCAAAAGTTGCAATTGAACAAGTTTTCTGAGATTTCAGCTACCTCTTGAGTTCCCGATTTGACTTTCCAATGAAGTTGTTTGAGCTACATTGTCTGATCCGTAAAATTTTGTTTGCGCATGTTACGAATTCGTGATTGTTTTAAATTAATTTAAGTGATCAATCCTCAATTTGCAGCCTGCTATGGAAAACTATGCCAATCCAACGACATGCTTCTTTCATGTTCTGTTCAAGGTTTGATGTATTTCTATATAACTTGTGATTTTTGTTGGAAATTGGTGGAATTAACTTACATTAACTTACTGAATCAAACTTCACAGGCTGGAGCTCTTGCATTTTACGTACTTTCTGCTCTATTTGTGGACAACTTTATCATAATCTTTGTGGTTACTATTGTTCTTGCTGCCCTTGATTTTTGGGTAGTAAAGAATGTCAGCGGCAGGATCTTAGTTGGGCTTAGATGGTGGAATGAAATAAATGAGCAGGGTGAGAGCATATGGAAATTTGAATGCCTTGATCAGCAGGTTAACAATACACCTAGGCTAATAACTGCCCTACATTGTTACCTTGTCCATCTCTTGTGTGGTGGAAACTATTGTACTTTGTACACCCATGCTAATTAAATTATATGTATATTCTTCTTACATTTACAGTCATTGGCTCGCATGAACAAGAAGGATTCATGGCTGTTTTGGTGGACATTATACCTCAGTGTGAGTATTACTAGCGAATTATTCATTTAATGAGCATATTATACATTTAATGCATTGTTAATTGTAATTGATTTTTGAAACTTTCAACTATATGCAATTAAAAATTAAAATGGCATAAAGAAGAATTAAAAAAATGAATCAATGGTGTTATTGCTTTTGCAATTAGCAAAAGACTCAAACTGGTCATGCATTTTGGCATTATCTTCCATCTCTTGGAGTAAACCTTTTCATACTATATTTTGCTTAAT
This sequence comes from Euphorbia schlechtendalii, assembly GCA_949673415.1. Taxonomy (NCBI): domain Eukaryota; kingdom Viridiplantae; phylum Streptophyta; class Magnoliopsida; order Malpighiales; family Euphorbiaceae; genus Euphorbia; species Euphorbia schlechtendalii. The sequence continues at coordinate 11,625 of CATIWQ010147347.1, read as the reverse complement.
ACTTGGAAACAATAAAAAAGATACTTATTTGCTTTAACATAATATGAAGATGAGTAAGGCCCATATTCTCTCAGACTTAAATTCAATTTAGTGCAATTTAGCTCACCTTTGCACGATTATAAATTTACGCTGAAATATGTTCACTTCGGTCTTGCTCACAAAAGTTTCAGAGAACAAAGCTTACATTGGCAGGAAAGAAAATTGTGGCATGATCTAGCAAAATTCCTATTCAATCTGCGAGTCTAGTTTCATAATTGGGGTTGCCTCACTTCATTGTGTACCAGTATAACCGACTTATTAAAATGGTGTCATATATAGGTTTGCAAGTAAGTTATTATGTGACAACTATCCTATAAAAATATATGGATTAGTTTAATAGGAGATTGATGGATCGCAATAATAGGACATCGGAGACCATACCTTTAACAGGTATAAAAAAAAAGAAGATTATTCCTTTACTTGAATCCAGTGAGGTTGTAGGAAATATAACACTCGTAGGCTGTAGCCTTTTAGGTGTGCTGATGTTTGGGTTAGTTCATTTTTTTATATATGATTATATCCCAGTCTGAGGTATGGAAGAATGCTATGTAACCTTTGACCTCTTGTGTTATTTAGACAGAGTGGTATTTTGTTTATACATGGTTCAACTACGTACACGGTTAATGAACATACACTAACTGCTTTTAGCACTGACGTTAACATATATATACTTCTTCACTCTTATCAACTTGGTATCTAAACATTTTATGTCTTATAATATCTGTTTCTATTCCTCCCTGACTATTTTGCAGGCAGCTGGTTGGATTGTCCTGGGAATATTTTCAGTTATAAAATTTGAGGTTGATTATGTCTTGGTAGTTGGAGTGTGTTTGACCCTCAGCCTTGCAAACATCTATGGATTCACCAAATGCAGGAAAGGTGTGGAACTTTATTATTTGAAAACTTAAAGTTATAGCTCTAATTTTGTGGTGCGATACATGTGATTGGAAAGTTCAAGAAATCTTTATGATGCTAGTCTAGAACTCTTGAATGGCTTAAAAATTCTGCTGTCTCATGTTGCCTTGCTGTTGGTAAATGACTTTTTCATGTTTATTGTTAGTTTCCCATGTGGGCTGGTCTGTGGGGGTGCAGATTGAAGTACTTTCTAACTTGCCATTCATTTTAAGTTGGTCTTGAAATTGAGGAATACACAAGTTCGCGCATTATGATAATGGAACTGGCTATCATAATATATAGCTGAAATTCTGTTCTTAGAATGATGACCAGTTAAGAAGAATAAAATAAAATGGTCTTTTATGCTTTATTTCATACGGAACTAATATTTTCCAGAGGTATTCATGGCTGTTTTGCTATCGAAACTGCTGAGCATAAACAACCATGTTTTTTTCCTTCTTATCCTTAATTAGAGGCGTGAAACTGTCTATTACTTGAGCTAGCTTGGGTTCCACCTGTCCTAAGTCAGGGCTTGACCTGACTGTTAAAAATTTCATTTCTTCTCATGATCTCGTGACTCAACTATCAGATAGAACTATGGGCTATGGCCTTTGTTGTGAAACACAAATTCTTATTGTGGTTAACGTGGCCTGACAAATAGTTTGGCCTATTATTTATTGAACTTTAACTCCAGCCTTGTGAACTTTGCTTGTTCTCTGTCAATATTTTGTTGTGAGATTAACAGTTAGCTCCTGTATCTTGTTCATAAATTTTTGAATTGTTTTGCCACCAAAATGCAAGATGATTTGCTATGGAGTCATTTAAATGTAGCTTTACTGCTTTCTTCCTCTTAGGAGTATTAGTACAATTGAACTTGATATCTTAAGTTTTAATCTTTTGGCCGTTGTTTTGATTGCTTAAGCTCACATTTTGCTGATATTGTATGTGAAAGTCAGGAAATGGTCGAAGTGCAGTTTCAAATTGTCCCTAGTAGGTTTGGTTTTGAATTCTTCATGTTCTTTCAATACTGAACAGTGTTTTTTTCCATGTTTAGATGCCAAGAAACAGATTCAAGCATTTGCCTCCCAGACTATAGCATCTCGCTTCTCATCAACTATACAGTCTGCATTTAGTGTGGTGTGAGTAGCCAGAGCTGGAAGGACACCACAAATACTGATCTGCTCATCTTTCTTTCTTTTGCGTGTAACGAAACAATGTCTAGTTTGTAAATAGAGAGCGAAAAAATAGATTTACTTCTGCTTAAGCTTGAAATTAAGCTAAATTTCTACTTTTCTTTAATGGCTTTGCCTGCGTACGTTACATGAATTGAGATATTGTTTGTTGCTTAAAATAAGAGATTAGCTACAGTTCATACTAGCAAATCTTATTAGCAGTTTAAAGATGCATTGCTGTCACTGCCATGTGGCCATGTTTTGGGATGCAATATGAATTGGAAGTGGTTTTCTACAGACATTATTGGAGTCTTTTTCAAAATTTAATGGCCTTGCTTGTACGACAAGGTTATATCAATGGAAAATCCACGTCAATCATTAGTGAGTTGGCTTCTTTTAGCTAAATGCTTAACTCTTAAGTTTAGACCATCAAAGAATTTAGGTTGAGTCTTGAGAACAAAAAAAACTTTTGGTCAAAGAGATTTACTGTCCATAGAGTCTAACTCGAATCTAGATTCAACTGAATAAAAAGTGAACACGTAAGCTCCCTATATCTCAAACTAATGGTGTCTGAAACTCAGGATAATGATAGCACCTGAATTCTTCTAATGTCTTATGAGTGGAGAGTGGAGAATGGTTGGCATTTTGAATAATGACATGGATGACTTTAACTGTAATTTTCATAACTTGGAGGCCTAAGAAGCCTCCGGTTTGACCTATAAATCTCATCAATAGTCAACTTAAAAAGTTTGACCGAGTTATGAGTTTCATAATTTGCCTAATAAAATTTCGGAATGTAAATTATCCGCAAGTGGGTGTTGAAATTTTAGAGCATGCAATGGACATGATTAATTTAGTTTCAATTGGGTTTTCTTTTTCTTTTTTCAAACAATTTATTAACAACTGCTCGTGGTTTTCAAATCTTAAAAATGTCTTTGTTTTCTTTGTTTTAAGTATATTGGTAGGTTGACATTTGACAAGTTTGGAATTTGAGACGAACAAAAAATCGGTGGGTTGACTTTGATTTTTGACACATTTTGGAAAATTAAGTGCAATTTTCCGGGGATTGAGTTAGAAAAGAAATATATCAAAGTAAAATTAAATGGCAAGTCATCAAAAAATTAAAATTTTAAGGACATATAAGTAAATATAATTCATTAATTGGACTTATTTTTTGCCTAAACCATTTAATATAATTGGATATGAGTTAGAATAGATTACTTATTTCATTGGCAAAGCTCAAATCTGAATATATTATTATTATTACTTGCACAAATATATGTCAATTATAGTAGTAGCAATTTGCTAAGGAGGTAGAAAAGTTTCTGTATAACTCCCACTCTAAATATTGTAATCCAACCTTATTGCAAACAAAGTAATTTTCTTATAAAAGCATGGTTTTAAAATGCTGAAATTGACATTGTAAGACTGATAAACTGTTAATAAGTCTTGGAGTAGACAATAATGTGAAAGAAATTTTTTATTATAAATTTTTTTTTCTAATTTGATGATTACAGTGAGAACGTAAAAAATGGTGTTGAAATATAACTTTTTTTTAAGAAGGAAAGATGTCAAAAAATTGAAAGCGGACAGTAGCACTAATGTGTCTGAAAATGAATATAGACACTTGCAATTTGCATTAAATTTGTTATTTTATTAGTACCATGTAGAAAGTTTGCACACAAAGGAATTTTTAAAATTCAATTTATAGAATTTCAGAATAATTAAATTCTTTCATCGAGAATAACTTTACACTCGTTAATTATGATCAACTTATTGGAAGCCATCATCATCGTCATCTCTGTCGTCGTACTACCAACGCCATCATTTTCATAAATAATAAAACAATAACTTAATATGAAAAGATAAATAGAAATGGACAGCATGGAAATAGAATTGGCAAACTGTACATGAAACAAGCAAGGGAATTCTGGGCGAGTAAGAAACCCAACCATACCAATATCTCCTCATTCTTAAACACCAGTTGACGTGGCTAATTGTCATCCACTCGTTTGCATGAGAAAGTATATAAGGGATCGGAATCCATTCACCAGCATGAATGATATATTGTTCTAAAAATTACTTTATGTTATTACTTTCTATCAGTGTTTTAAAAGGTGTTGGGTGCTAGTCGAGCGGCTAGAGCCTCCTAGGATCTAAGCGGAGATCAATCGAGACTTAGGTGGGTTAATATTTTAAATTATTTAATATTTATTAATGAATTAAAATAATAAATTTAACTAACACATGATTTTTTATATAATAAAATTAAAAATTCATGTAGCAACATTTATATAGGCTTTGGCGACACATTTTTAGGCTTTGGCAACACTTCTAAATTTTGACAACACATTTTTGGTCTTTGACCACACTTTTCTGAGTTTTAGCGACACTTTCCACTTTAACCGCCCGATTATATAAAATCGGGGTGGTGTTCCAAAAATCCCCACCTAGGCGCCGCCTAAGTGGCCATGACCGCCTTTTAAAACAATGCTTTCTATTATATTAATAGTTTTTTTGAACACTTATCATTCATACGGGAGAAAGTTCCTCAAAATTCTTGTTGTGATTTATTTGTTTACATAATCTATATCGAAAAATTATACAAAGGATTGGATTTTTTATTTCCCTATTATTTTTTTATATATGTTGACATGATCTAAAGTCATACAAATAGAATTTTGAAGTTGTAAATGTGACCCAAAAAAATTGCATGAATAGTCTTTTTGTTTAACATCAAATGACTCCTTTGTACAAATTAAAAAACACACACTAATACTAATTATACCCGTAAAAATAAGCTGATGATACCCGTAAAAATAAGGTCATGTTCTCTTCAACTTCTGAAAGGTGAACTGAACTAAACTTAACTGAACAGAACTTACCTTAACTTAACTGAAATTAACTGAACTTAACTTAACTTAACTTAACTTATTTTAGTGTAAATTTATAACTACACATAGGTAAATTGAATTTAACTTAACTTAACTTAATTGAATTGTAGTTGAAGAGAACAGGGCTTTAAGAGACTAAATCTCCAGCTAGATCCAAATCAAACAGATAAACTGCGCCCACTGTTTTAAAAGGCGGTCAAGGAGGCCGTCCAAGCGGCGCCTAGGCGTGGATTTTTGAAACACCACCCCGATTTTATATAATCGGGCGGTTAAGGCGGAAAGTATCACCAAAATTCAGAAAAGTGTCGTCAAAGATCGGAAAAGTGTTGCCAAAGCCTAGAAAAATGTCGTCAAAGCTTAAAAAATCGTTGCTAAAACCTAGAATAATGTTGCTACATGAATTTTTAGTAATATCATATAAAAAATATATATGTTAGTTAAATTTATTATTTTAATTCATTAATAAATACTAAATATTTTAAAAAACTAAGATCCCCGCCTAGGTCTCGATTAATCCCCACCTAGATTTCCAGAGGCTCTAGTCACCCGACCAGCGTCTAGCGTTTTTTAAAATACACTGAAAATGGAAACTTGTAGAGGATGAATTCATTACTATATACATGCCATGCTTATAAATTCCGAATATCATTGATTGCATTCAATTTTATTTTTAATGGAAATTCCCTTTCACTTCTTTTTAGTCATCAATCAAAATCCGTTTATTTGGATATAAAAGCAAAGCCGCCCATCTTTCCTATTTTCTGTCTATGAATACGACTGTGTTTTGTGATTGTAAGTTTGCAAGGGTCACTCAGTTGATTTGATGACAGCTATTTGCTGAAGATGATCAATTTAAATGTATAGCACGCCTTTAGTTTGATTAGTAACCCCGACATTTCTCACACTAAACACTGACTATGTCGAAATTTATTACCTTTGTACCAGTTGAAGTTTGCATATACATTCTTTTTAATTAATTAAATTTTGAATAAGGTGCTGTTTGAATCCGAGTACTAACTTAACTTATGAAAAGTCATTAAGATGAAATGGTTCAAGTCTACATATATTTAACTTATTAAGGAAGCATTTGCTGTCTTTAATGTTTTCAATATCAAATTGTTCAACCTAGAACTTTTTGTGAAAAAAATCATCATTAATTACTACACCAAATGCACCAAAATTTTTCTTTAATTATTTACACAATGTGTGAAGGAATTTTGTATTAAATAAACTTGAGATACGAAAAAAAAATGTCAATAAACTGCTGCACCGAAATAAATAATTTGGTTGCATTAATTTTTTTTTGCATTTGCAGTACATAATACTTCTTTTATTTTACACATTTTACATGCTTCACCTTGAAATAAATCTGAACAAAAAAATGATTTATCTTTATAATCTTAAGAGATATTTGAATAAATATGTACACATATAATTAGAATGATGTGAAAAATGGTACACTCAAAGAGTGAGAATGACAAATAAAAATATATATATTGTGAAAATGTATCCAAAGGAAATGGAGGCATTTACAAATTTATTAACCACTAGTCTAGTGGTTGAGACATGATCTGTATATTCGAAGGTTAAAGTTCAAGACCTCATTCAACTTGTCAAATGAATATTTGTATTAATAAGCGCAATTGCAGAAAAGAATTAGGAAAAAAAAAGGACGTGGAGTTGTGTAAAGGTTTTTATGTGGGTATTTTTTTTACAAAATGAAATATATCATTTATCTAGAAATTTGAAATAAATCTTGATTGGTAAATAAATCAAATAAAATATCGTATCAAAATAAAAAAAAATATAAATTTAACCGTATTAGGAGATGGGAAAAACTTACCAAGAGGAATAAAGAAAATTATAAAAACAATAACAATTTTGCAATCTTTATTTCCTTAAATTCCGCCTCACGTTATCAGATATCAGCAACCACATGTAAGAATACCAGCATACTTCGTAACATCAATCAGTTTCGCAGATCTAAAGTGATCTTGTTTAAAATAATTAAATTTGGGTACCTAATATGAAATATCAATATGTATTGACAAGATTCAAACGGAATCCAACCTAACTATAAAACTATCAAATTTTTATTGTGTAACAATGGATCCACAATTGAAGAAGACGGTAGTACAGAGAAAAATCAATAAAATATCATATGTAAATTATTCAATACAAGAATCTAAACAAATGAAACTATAAAAAATCAAACACGTAAAAAATGGTTGGAAAGAGGAAGAGGAACACTCACAAAGCATCTTCTTACTCTTCAAAACAAAAACTACTTTATAGTAAAGGAATGGGAGAGCAAAGACGGTTATGGTTTTTATCGTCTATTATTATGCATAAATTTCTTTATATATCAAAAACTTATGTGGATATTTTTTTTTATAAAATGCTAAATTTATCTTCATTAATTTTGTAACAATAAGGTAAATTTAAAAATATGATAATATTCTCTCCCATCCTTTCCAAATATTTTCAAATGTGCTGTCAACCTAGATATTTACAATGGATCGGATTCTTTAATTGGTAATAGTCGAAAAATATTCTAATAATCAAGTAAAAGAAAAAAACACAATGTCATTCAAAGATATGGTCAAACTAAGTTTATGCTTTCACTCTAATTGGATGATATGCAAATTTTATATAATCACATACCCTTAGACTTCTTTTAATCCATTATTGATCGTGTTAATGCATTAATTAAGTTTCCAATATAATAGTTTATTTTTCTCTCGAAATGTTAACTGATAATGCACATGTTATTGATAATGTTGATACAAGAATGCTAATGTTAAATATTCAGTCTAATGTTAAAATCCATATTATTCAAAAAAAAATTCAGTCTATTAAATGTATAATTACAATTAAAAGAAATAAAGATAGGTTAGGTTGGCGGAAAAATAAGTCTAAGTATATAAAATCATACGAATAAAGAATCCTGCTGATTAGAATAATAGTGCGGTTTCAATAAGTCTAAGTATATACAATCATACGAAAAAAATTGAATGAAGGGGGGTGTGAAGGAACAAATATAGATAAAAAGTAGACCAAGTCTTCAGAGTGGAGTGTTCTTCGAGAAATATAATCACCAATTAACTCCAATCATGTTAAATAATTGTAACCTTCTTATATTTTGAACAATACACCAGTACCTTCCTATGTTTTGAAAAATAATTTATATTTCCTTACATTTTATTTTTTTCATATTGCAACCTTCTTGTATTTGGTATTATCTCATTTTTTTTCAAATTTTTAAACATAATATATGCTTATGAATAAAAATTGATTCTATATATCATATTCTAATATGTTATGGACTAAAATTGCTAAAAAAGTTATTTATTGTTAATTTATTTTATGAAATTATATATTGAAAATTACAAAAGTGTCTTACAAATTATCAAAATAATGTACTTTTTATTATTGCATGCCTCATAATACAAATAAAATAAATCTAAATATACCAACAAATACTTTGAATGTTAAGAATTTTGATAGAAATAACCATAATTAAATATGCAGAGAGGTTATAGTATGAAAAACGTAAAATGTAAGAAGGTTATAATTATTTTTCTTAACACAGGGAGGTAGTAGCATATTTTGTCAAAACATAGGGAAGTTATAATTATTCATAACCTTTATTTATCAATGATAAATATATTTTTGTGTCTTAATTTGAAATGTGTCACATAATTCAACACAAGATGAATCCTTGTGGGACAAATGTAAGCAAATTTATTTGTGTGACTTAATCAACTATGCAAGAACTAATTACATAGTTTTTGGCATTTCTCAACGTAATTTACATTAGTCTAAGTCCAACAGCTACCATTGGACACCATACATGCTCAACACTTAAAATTTTCCTCTTATAAAAGAATATAACAATAATACAAACAAATATCAATAAAATGAAAAAGTTGAAAATTAGTGATAGAGAGCATTAGTATAAAAAAGTTAAAAAAAAGGAACTTGAAAAATACTGTATCAGAAATGGTATTTCAGGCAAGTGACTTTTTTACATTATTATTTACGAAAATATGGTTAGGGAAAGTTTGTTCACTAATTTAGTGAATTTCTGATTTCGAATCGAATGGAAATTAATGTTAATGTTTCTAGAGGTAGTTATTTGATTTGCAATAGATTAGTTAAATGGAGGATAAACTTGTCCATCTCCACAATTCCTCCACGTATTGTAGAAGTATTTTGGGGGGCTAAAATAAGCTATATGGATTTTCAATAGGTCCAAAATTAGGACCAATGCCAATGCATGTTAATGGTGGCTTAGGACTTAGTAAAACAGCAATCGTATACAATTAATTTAAGAGTTTAATCAGAAGCACGAGTGGGAGTTTTTGTAGAGTGGACAGTGGTCGGACACATTAAATAAACAAATCCTTAATTTCTCAAAACAGTATTGTTAGAATGTTGGTCATTCTTTTTCACATGCTCCCCATTTTTTTATTCTGTCATGCGCATACGTGCGCGTTTAAGACCCGTTGAAAAGTCAAAGAGTCAAATCTTAATCTCACAAACAACTAATAGTCAAATGAAACCCCTCTCTCTCTCCTACTTGCCTCTGCATCTATCCATTTATAACACATGCTCCTTTACTTTCACTTCCATCTTCTTATATATAACTAATAATAATACTAGTCTTTTGCCTTGTGTCTTAACTCAATTTGTAATCTCATCACTATATATACTTCTCATTCTCTCACCTTATTATCCAATTAAGCCTCATCCAGTTTCTTGCATCTCCGTTTACAACTACAAATTCCAGATCAATCAGGATCGTCATTTCCTTATAGGTTGATAAAAATGGATGATTATGTTCATGATCAAGTGGCCGGCCGTGTAATTAGTAATTACCAGAGTGAAGAGGACGGTGACGTCAGAAAAGGTCCATGGACTGAGGAAGAAGACGCCATACTCTCCAATTATGTTACAGTTCACGGTGAAGGTCGCTGGAATGCCGCCGCTCGCTGCTCAGGTCTGAATTTATCTTTATTTTTTATTGTTTTGCTCCTGATTGAATTTTGAGCAATTATACTAATGGATTAAATCAATAATAATCAACAGGACTGAAGCGGACAGGCAAAAGCTGTAGATTAAGATGGTTAAATTACTTGCGCCCAAATGTTCGACGAGGAAACATAACTCTTCAAGAACAACTCTTGATTCTCGAACTCCATTCTCGTTGGGGCAACAGGTATTTTTCATTACTTCGCTCTTAATTTAAAACAGATTTTGTGATTTCTCCTTGGTGTATGACCAACGTCTCTTGTTATCAGGTGGTCAAAAATAGCGCAGTATTTGCCGGGAAGAACAGACAATGAGATAAAGAATTATTGGAGAACAAGAGTACAAAAACAGGCAAAACAACTAAAATGTGATGTTAATAGTAAAGAATTCAGAGATGCTATGCGTTATATTTGGATGCCCAGATTAGTGGAACGAATTCAGGCGGCTTCCGGGTCATCATCCACGACGGATCAACCCACCACAAATGATGATATGACATCTGTTACGACGTCATCTGATGATTCTTCCTTGATGGAGAATCAGGCTAAAAATCCAAGTATGGAAAATGGGTCGGGTTGGGTGCAGCAGGTGGAAGACGACGGAGAATCAATGGAGAATTTTTGGAATGAAGAGAATATCTGGTTTCTACAACAACAATTAATGTCGTGAATATGATTTTAATAATGAGTTGTTTCGTTTATCTTGCGGAATATTATGAAATAAAATGTTTATTTCCTATTCCGAGAACTAAACGGAACTACCAAATATTTAACATTACTCATTTTATTTTTCTAGATAATTTTTTCTATCGCGCTTAATAATATGTAAACCAACAAAGTGTCAGTTATTCATTTCATTGTGTACAAGTTTAATACTACCACTTTTTAGGAAAATTCTAAATCAAATCTTCCAAGAAAATTTATGTATTACATGTTTTGTATATCCATAAATTCCACTATTGATCAGACATACAAGTTTTTCATATATTAGAGATGGGCTAACAATTATATCTTTTAAATATTGTTATACTTTATATCGATCACCCTATATTGTCCACACTCTATAACATATAGTATTTGTTTACAATTTAAACTTGTGTTTATAAAAATTGAATTGTGCTTACATTAATAACAAAAAAAGAGTCATCTTGCAGTTCAAACTATTACATCCATAAGAATATCAAGCACTAAGCTAAACTATACGCAATTAATTATGAAATTAGTTATATTAAGAGTGGACTTGAGAGTTGCATCCCAATTTGGCTTGGTACAAGTCTAAACAAATTTCAAGTTTTGGCTACGTCTTGAAAAGCATTTTAGAAATTAGCCCATTATCTAGATAAATTACATATCGAAATTAGCGCAAATTTTCCATAATGATTTTATGATAAGTAAAATGAAATCCAGTTCAAATACGAGTTCCTAAAAAATTGTTGAGTTTTCTGAATCCATCTATCTAGAGCTCATACTTCATTTTATTCGTATTTTTTTACAAATTTAACTGATATAATAATAATAATAATAATAATAATAATAATAATAATAATTGTTATTATTATCAATTTCAGTTGAAATATAAAATTATTGTTACTT